>CAOLHI010007320.1:0-11993 GCA_948474755.1 Ctenosaura bakeri
AAAAAGGGGGGGGGGGGGGAAAAAAAGGGGGGGGGGTTTGGGCCCCCCCTTTTAAACCCCCCCCCGGGCCCTTTTTTCCGGGGTTTTTTAAAAAAAAAAAGGGAAAAAAACCCCTTGGTTTTTTAAAATTTTTTAAAAAAAGGGGGTTTTTTGGGGGGGGAAAAAAAAAAAAAAAACCCCCCCCCCCCCCCGGGGTTTCCCCCCTTTCCCCCCGGGAACCCCGGTTTTGGGGGGGGGCCCCCGGGGGAAGGGGGGAAAAAAAAAAAATTTTTTTTTTTTTGGGGGGGGGGGAATTTTTGGGGGGGGGGCCCCCTTTTTAAAAAAGGGTTTTTTTTCCCCCAAAAAACCCCCCCCCCCCCCCCCCCTTTTTTTTTTTTTTCCCCCAAAAAAGGAAAAAATTTTTTTAAAAAACCCCCGGGTTTTTTTTCCAAAAAAAGGGGGGGGGGGGGCCCCCCCCCCCGGGGGAAAAAGGGGGGTTTTTGGGGGAAAAAATTTTAAAAAATTCCCGGCCCCCGGGTTTTTCCCCCCTTTTGGCCGGGGTTTTCCAAAAACCCCCCCCTTTTTTCCCCCTTTTTGGGGGGTTTTCCCTTTTCCCTTTTTTTCCCCCCCCCTTTTGGGGGGTTTTTGGAAAACCCCTTTTTTTTGGGGCCCCCCCCAAAAATTTTTTTTTTGGGGGGGGGGGGTTTTTTTTTTAGCCCTTTTCCCCCCCTTTTTTTTCCCCCCCCCCCCCCCGGGGGGGGGGAAAAAAAGGGGGGAAAATTTTTTGGGGGTTTTTAAAAAAGGGGGGTTTTTTAAGGGGGAGGTTCCGGGTTTTTTAAGGCCCCCCGGGGGGGTTAAAAATTTTTTTTGGGGGAAAAAAAACCTTTTGGCAAAACCCAAAAAAAGGGGGGGGGGGGGGGGGCCCCCCCCCCCAAAAAAAAAATTTTAAAAGGGGGGGCCCCTTTTTTTTAAAAAAAAGGGGGGCCCCCCCCAAAAATTTTAAAAAAAAAGGGGGGGGAAAAAAAAACCCCCCCCCCAAAAATTTAAAAAAAAAAAAATTTTAAAAAAAAGGAAAAAAGGGGGGTTTTCCCTTTTTTGGAAAAAAAACCCCCCAAAAAAAAAAAACAGGGGAAAAAAATTTTTTCCCCCCCCGGGGGTTTTTTTTTTTTTTAAAAAAAAAAAAAAAGGGGAAAAAGGGGGGGGGAAAACCCCCCCCCAAAAAGGGGGCCCAAAAAAAGGGGGGGGGGGAAAAAAGGGGGGGGGAAACCTTTTTTCCCCTTTTAAACCCCCCTTTTTTGGGGGGGGCCCCCCCCCAAAAAAAGGCCCACCCCGGGGGAAAAAACCCCGGTTTTCCAAATTTTTTTTTCCCCCCGGGGGGTTTTTCCCCGGGGTTTTTTGGGGGGGGCCCCCCCTTTTTAAAAAGGGGGGGCCCCCCCCCCTTTAAAAAAAAAGGGGGGGGGGGGGGGGGTTAAAACCCGGGCCCCCCTTTAAAAGGGGGGGCCCCGGGGGAAAAGGGGGAAAAAAGGGGGGGGCCCCCCCCTTTTTTTTTTTTCGGGAAAATGGGGGGGCCCCCCGGTTTTGGCCCGGGGAAGGGGGGGGGAAAAAAAAAAAACCCTTTGGTTTAAAAAAATTTAAAAAAAAAGGGGGGGAATTTGGGGGGGGGGGGGGCCCCCCCTTTTTTTTTTTAAAAAAAAAAAAAGGGCCCCCCCGGGGGCCCCAAAATTTTCCTTTGGGAAAAGGGGCCCCCGGGGCCCCGGGGGGAAAAAAGGGGGAAAATTTTTTTTTTTTTGGGGGAAAAAAAAAGGGGGGGGGGGTTTTTTTTTGGGGAAAAAAAAATTTTTTTTTTTGGGGAAAAAGGGTTTAAAAACCCCCCCCCCCCGGGGGGAAAAGGGGGTGGGGTGGGGCCCCCCCCCGGGGGGGGCCCCCCTTTTTCCGGGAGGGCCCCCCCCCCCGGGGGTTGAAAAACCCCCCCCCCTTTTAAAAACCCTTTGGGGGGGGGAAAAACCCCCTTTCCCCCGGGGTTGGGCCCTTTTTTTAAAAAATTTTTTCCCCCTTTTTTTGGCCCTTTAAAAATTTTGGGGGGGGGGGGGGCCCCCCGGGGGGTGGGTTTGGGGGGGGGGGGGGGCCCCCCCCCCCCCCAGGGCCCGGGGGGGCCCCCCCCCCCCCCCCGGGGGGGAAAAAACCCCGGCCGGCCCGGGGGGGGGGCCCCCCCCTTTTTTTTGGGGGGGCCCGGAAAGGGGTTTTTTTAAAAACCCTTTAAAATTTTTTTTTTTTTAAAAAATTTTTTAAACCCCTTTTTTGGGGGGGGGCCCCCGGGAACCCGGGTTTTTTTTTTGGGGGGTGGCCCCTTTTTTTTAAAAATTTTTTCCCCCGGGAAAACCCCCAAAACCCCCCTTTTAAAAGGGCTTGGGGAAAAGGGGGGGGAAAAAAAAAAAAAAAGGGGGGAAAAAAAATTTTTTTTTTTTGGGGGGTTTTGGGGCCCCCCTTTTTGGGTTTGGGGTTTTTAAAAAAAAAAAAAAGGGGGGAAAAACCCCCAAAGGGGGGGGGAAGGGTTTTGGGGGGTTTTTTTTTGGGAAAAAAAGGGGGGGGGGCCCCCCCCCCCCCCCGGGGGGCGGGGGGCCCCGGGGTAAAAACCCCCCCCCCGGGGGGGCCCCCCCCCTTTTTGGGGGGGGGGGGGGGGGGGGGCCCCCCCCAAGGGGGCCCCCCCGGGGGGGAAAAAGGGGGGGAAAAAATTTAAAGGGGGGGGCCCCCCCCCCTTTTTCCCCCCCCAAGGGGGGAAAAAAAAACCCCCCCCCCCCCCCGGGGGTTTTTGGGGGGGGTTCCCTTTGGGGGAAAAAAAGGGGGAAAAAACTTTGGGGGCCCCCCCCAAAGGGGGCCCCCCAAAAAAAAAAAAAAGGGGGGCAAAGAGGGCCCGGGGGGAAAAAAAAAAATTTTTTTTTTTTCCCCGGGGGGGGGGGGGGGGGCCCCCCCCCCCCCCCCAAAAAAAAAATTTTTTGGGGGTTTTTTTTAAAAAAAAAAGGGGGGGGGGGGTTAAAGGGGGGAAAAAAAAAATTTTTTCCCCCCCCTTTTTTTTCCCTTTTTAAACCCCCCCCTTTTTTTTAAAAAGGGGGGGCCCGGGGGAAAAACCCCCCCCCCAAAAAAAAAAAGGGGGGTAAAAACCCCAAAAGGGGGGGGGAAAAAAGGGGCCCGGGGGAAAAAGGGGGGGAAAAAAAAAAAAAATTTTTGGGGGGGTTTTTTTCCCTTTTTAAAATTTGGGGGGTTCCCCCAAAAAAATTTTTTAAAAAAAATTAATTTTTAAAAAAAAATTAAGAAGGAAAGGGGGGGGAAAAATTTTTTCCCCCCCCCCCCCCCGGGGGGGGGCCCCCGGGAAAAAAAATTTTTTAAAAAAAAAATTTTTGGGGGGTTTAAACCCCCGGGGAATCCCCCCGGGGGCCCCCTTGGGGGGGAAAAAAATTTTTAAAAAAAAAAAAGGGGGGGAAAAAAAAAAAAGGGGATTCCAGGAAAGGGGGGGCCCCCCCCCCCCAAGGGGGGGGTTTTCCCCCCCCCCCCGGGGGGGGAAAAGGGGGGAAAAAAAAAGGGGGAAAAAAAAAGGGGGGCCCCCCGGGCCCCAAAAAATTTTTAAAAAAGGGGGGGGGGGCCCCCGGGGGGGGCCCCCCAAAAATTTTCCCCGGGGGGAAAAAAGGGGGGCCCAATTTTTTCTTCCCCCCAAAAAGGGCCTTTTTTTTTTTGGGGGGAAAAAAAAAAAAAAAAAAGGGGGGGAAAAAAAAAAAAAAAAAAATTTTTTTTCCCAAATTTTATTTTTTTAAAATTTAAAACCCCCTTTTTTTTTTTTCCCCCCGGGGGAAAAAAAGGGAAATTTTAAAGGGGGGGGAAAATTTTTTTTTTTGGGGGGAAAAAAATTTTTTTTTTTTTAAAAATTTTTTTTTTTTCCCCCCCCCAAAAAAAAAAATTTTTTTTTTCCTTTCTTTTTCCCAAAAAAAAGGGGGGGGTTTTTTTAGGGGTTTTGGGGGGGTTTAAAAAGGGGGGAAAAAAAGGGGGGAAAAAACCCCCCCCCCCGCCGGGGGTTTTTTAAAAAAAGGGAAAAAAAACCCCCCCTTTGACCAAAAAAAAAAATTTTTTTCTTTCCCCCTTTTTTCCCCCCCGGAAAAAAACCCTTCCCCTTTTTTTTTTTTTTTTTTCCCAAAAAAAATTTTTTTTTTTTAAAAAATTTTTTTTTTTTGGGGGGGCCCCTTTTTTTTTTTTTTTTTTAAAAAAAAAAAAAAAAAGGGCCCCCTGGAGCCCCCAAAAAAAGGGGAAAACCACGGGGAAAAAATTTTTAAAAGGGGGCCCCAAAAAATTTTTTTAAAAAACCCCCCCCTTTAAATTTTTCCCGGAAAAAAAAAAGGAAAAAAAGGGGGGGGCCCCTTTTTTTTTCCCCAAAAAAACCCCCCAAAAGGGGAACCCTTTTGGGTTAAGGGGGGGGGGGTTAAAAAAAAAGGGGGGGGCTTCCCCAAAAAAAAGGGGAAAACCCCCCCCTTTTTTTTTTTTTTTTTGGGGGGGGAAAACCTTAAAAAAACCCTTCCCCCCCTTTTTACAATGAAAAGGGAAGAAGGGGGGGGGGAAAAAATTGGGGCCCCCGGGGGGAGGGGGGGGGGGGGGGGGAAAAAGGGGGGGGGGGGGAACCAAAATTTTTTCCCCCCCAAAAAAAGGTTCCCTTTTTTTTTTTCCCCCCCAAAAAGGGGAAAAAAAATTTTTTTTTAGAAAAAGGGGGGGGGGTTTTCCCCCTTTTGGGGCCCGGGGGAAAGGGGAAAAGGGGGGGCCCCCCCCCTTTTTTGGTTTTCCGGGCCCCCAAAAAAATTTTTCCCCAAAAATTTTCCCCCCCCCAAAAAAAAGGGGGGGGTTTTTTTTTTTTTTTTTTTAAAAAAAGGAATTGGGAAAAAAAAATTTTTTTTTTTCAAATTTTTTTAAAAAAAAACCCGGGAAAAAAAAATTTTTTTTTTTTTTAAACCCCCCCCAAAACCCCCCCCCTTTTCGGGGGGGGTTTTTAAAAAAAAAAACCCAAAAATTTGTTTTTTTTTGGGGGGGGGGGGGGGGAAAAAAGGGGGGAAAAGGGGAAAAAAAAAAAATTTTTTTTTTTTCTTTTTTTTTCCCCCCCCCCCTTTTTTTTTTCCCCCCTAGGGGGGGGAAATTTTTTTTTTTTTTTCCCCAAAAAAAAGGGTTTTTTAAAAAAAAAAAGGGGGGGGGGGGGGAAAAAAAAAAAAAAAAAAATTTGGGGGAAAAAAAAAAATTTAAAAAATGTAAAGGGGCCCCTTTTTTTGGGGGTCCAAAAAATTTGGGGCCCCCCCCCCCGGGAACCCCCCCCGGGGCCCTTTTTTTTAAATTTTGGAACCAAAAAAAAAAAGGGGCCCCCCCAAAACTTCCCCCCCCCCGGGGGGCCCCCTTTTTTAAAAATTTTTAGGAAGGGGGGGGAAAAAAAAAAAAAAAAAAGGGCCCAAAAAATTTTCCCCCCCCTTTTTTTAAAAAAACCCCAAAAAAAAACCCCCTATTTTTTTCCCCCAAAAAAAAAACCCCCCCCCCCCCCCCAAAAAAAAAAAAAACCCCCCCCCCCCCTTTTTTTTTTTTTTTCCCCCCCCCCCCCCCGGGGGGGGGGCCCTTTTTTTTTTTTCCCTTTTTTTTTTTTTCCTTTTTTTTTTTTTTTTTTTTTTAAAAAAAAACCCCCCCCCCCAAAATAGGGTTTTGGGAAAAAAAAAAAAAAGGGGGTTTTTGGGTTTTTTTCCCCCCCAAGGGGGCCCGGGGCCCCCCTTTTGGGGGGGGGGGGGTCCCCGGGGGTTCCCCACGCCCCTTTTCCCCCCCCCCCCCCCTTTTTTTTTGGGGGAGGGAAAAAGGGGGGGGGGGGGGGTTTGGGGGGGGGGGAAAAAAAGGGGGGTTCCCCCCCGCCCTTTTTTTCCCCCCCCCAAAAAAATTTGGGGCCCAAAACCCTTTTTTTTTAAACCCCCCCCCCCGGGGGGCCCCCCCCGGGGGGGGGGCCCGGGGGCCCCCCTGGGGAAAAAAACCCCCAAAAAATTTTCGGGGTTTTTTTTCCCCAAACCCCCCCACTTTTTGGGGGGGGGGGTTTTTTTTTTTCCTTTTCCTTTTTTTTTTGGGGGCCAAAAATTTTTTTTCCCCCCCTTTTTTAAAAAAGGGGGAATTTTTTCCTTTTTTTCCCAAAAAAAAAAAAAATTTTTTTGGGGGCCCCGTTTTTCCAAATTTTTTCCCCCCTTTTTGGGAAAATATTTTCCCTCCCCTTTTTTTCCCTTTTTTTAAAAAGGGGGGGGGTTTGGGTTTGGGGGGGTTTTGGGGGCCGAAACCCCCCCTTAAACCCCCCCTTTGGGGGAAAAAAAAATCCCCCCCCCCTTTGGCCCCCCTTTTTTTGGTTTTTTTCCCCCCCCCCCCCTTTTTTTTAAAAGGGTTTCCCCCCGGGCCTTATTTTTCCCCCCCCCCAAAACCCCCCCCCCGGGGTTTCCCCCCTTTTTTCCCCCCCAAAAAAAAAAAAGGGGGGGGGGAAAAAATTTTCCGGAAGGGGGGGTTTTTTTTTTTGGGGGGCCCCCCCAAAAAAAAGGGGCCCCCGGCCCCAAAAACCCCCCCCCCCCCGGGGGGGCCCCCCCCTTTTTTTAAAAAAAGGGGGGGGGGTGAACCCCCCGGCCCCCCCGGGAAAAAACTTGGGGGAAAGGGGGGGGGGGGGCCCCCCCCCCCCCCCCCCCTTTTTTTTGGGGTTTGGGGGGGGCCCCCCCCCCCCCCCCTCAACCCCCTTTTTTTAAAAGGGGGGGGCCCCAAAAAAAGGGGGGGGCCTTTTAAAACCGAAACCCCCCTTTTCCCCTTTTTGGGGGGAAACCCCCCCTTTTCCCCCCCGGGTTTTTTTGGGGGGGGGGGGGCCCGGGGGGCCCCCCTTTTTAAAAAAAAAGGGGGGGGGGGTTTTTTTTTTTTTTTAAAAAAAACCCCCCCCCGGGGGGGTTTTTAAGGGGGGATAGGGGGTTTTTCCCCCCCCCCTTTTTTTTTAAAAGGGTTAAAAAATTTTAAAGGGTTTTTGGTTAAAAAATTTTGGGGGCCCCCCTTTTTTAAAAATTGGGGGAAAGCCCAAGGGGGGGGGGGGGGGGGTTTTTTTCCCCCCAAAAGGGCCCCCAGGGGGGGGGGCCCAAAACCCCAAAAAACCCCTTAAAAATTTTTAAAAAAAATTTTTTGGGGGGGGGGAAAAAGGGGGGGAAAAAAAAAACCCCCCCCCAAAACCCCGGGGGGGGGCCCCCCCAAAAAAAACCGGGAAAAAACCCCTCTTTAAAAAAAGGGGGGGGCCCCCAAAAACCCCCCCCACCCCCCCCCCGGGGGCCCCCCCCCCCCAAAAAATAAAAAAAAAAATTTTTTTTTGGGGGGGGAAAATGGGGGGCCCCTTTGGGGGGGGGGGGGGGGCCCCCCCCAAAAGGGAGGGGTTTTCCCCTTTTTCCCCCCCCCGGGGGGAAAGGGGGGAAGGGAAAAGGGAAAAAGGGGGGGGGGAAAAAAAGGGAAAGGGGGGGCCCCCCCGGGGGGTTTTTTTTGGGGGGGGGGGTTTTGGGGCCCCCCCAAAAAAGGGGGGGCCCTTTTTTTTTCCCCCCCCCCCCAATTTTCCCCCCCAAAATTTTTTTTAAACCCTTTAAAAAAAGGTTTTTTTAATTTAAGGGAAAAAACCCAAAAGGGGCCCCCCCAAAAAGGGGGGCCCCCAAAAAACCCCCCCTTGGGGAGGGGAAAAAAAAAAACCCCCCCCCCGGGGAAAAAACCCCCCCAAAAAAAGGGGGGGGGCCCCCCCCCCCCTTTTTTTTTTTTCCCCGGTTTTTAATTCGGGTTTTTTCCCCCCTTTTTTTGGGGGGTTTAAAATTTTTGGGGGGGAAAAAAAACGGGTTCCCTTTTTAAAAAAAAAAAAAAATTAAAAATTCCGGTTTTTTTTTTCCCCCCCCCCCCCCCCCCCCCAAAAACCCCCCTTTCCCGGTTTTTTTTTTGGGGGCCCCCAAAAAAATTTTTTTTCCCAAAAAAAAAAACTTTGGGGGTTTAAAAGGGAAACCAAACGGGCCCCCTTTCCCCCCGGGGGAAAAAGGGGGGGGGGGGGGGCCCCCAAAGGGTTTTCCTTTTCCCCCTTTTTCCCCCCCCCTTTTTTTTTCCCCCCAAAAAAATTTGGGGGGGGGGAAAAAAAAGGGGTGTCCCCCCCCCCCCTTTTTTTCCCCCCCCCTTTTTTTTCCCCTTTTGGGGGCCCCCCCAAAGGGGGTTCCCCAAAAAAAGGGCCCCCAAAAAAGGGGGTTTTTCCCCCCCTTTTTTCCCCCCCCCTTTTTTTTTTCCCTTTTCCCCCCAAGGGGGGGGAAAGGGGCCCCCCCCTTTTTTATTTTAAAAAAATTTTTTTTTTTTTTAAAAAAAAAAGGGGGCCCCCAAATTTTTTTCCCCCCCCCCCCGGGGTTTTTTTCCCTTTCCCCCCGGGGGTTTTTAAAGGGCCCCCCAAAAATTTTTTTTTTTAAAATTTTTTTTCCCCCCCCCGGGTTTGGGTTTTTGGGGTTTTTGGGTTTCGGGTTTCCCAAAATTTCCCAGGGGGGGGGGTTTGGGAAAAAACCTTTTCCGGTTTTAAAAAAGGGGGGAAAAACCCCCCAAAGGGGGGGACTTCCCCCGGGGGGGAACCCCCGGGGGGGGGGAAAAGGGGGGGGCAGTTGGGGGTTTTTTTTTCCCCCAAAAACAAGAAATTCCCCCCCAAAAGGGGTTTTTGGGGGGGGGGGGAAAAAAACCCAAAAAAAAAACCCCGGGGGGGGGTTTTTTTTTGGGGGGGGTTTTGGGGGGAAAATAAAATTTCCCCCCTTTTTGGGGGGGCCCCCCCCCTTTTCCCCGGTTTTTAAAAAAACCCCCGGGTTTTTTTCCCCCCTTTTTTTAAAAGGGGCCCCCTTTGGGGCCCCGGAAATTTTAAAAAAAATTTTTTTTGGGCCCCCCGGGGGGCCCCCCGGGGCCCCTTTTTGGGGGGGGGGGGGGCCCCGGGGGGGGCCCGGGCCCCTTTTTCCCAAATTTTTCCCCTTTTTGGGGGGCCCCCCCCGGGGGGGCCCGGGGGGGTTTTTTTCCCCCCCCCAAAAAAAAAAGGGGGCCCCCCAAAGGCAAACCCCGGGGGGGGGAAATTTAAACCCCTTTCCCCCCCTTTTTTTGCTTCCCCCCCCCAAAAATTTGGGGGGGGGCCCCTTTTTGGGGGCCCCCCCTTTTGGGGGCCCCCCCCCCTTTTTTTGGGGAAAAAAAAAAAGGGGGGAAAAAAATTTTTTTTTTGGGGGGGAAAACCCAAAAAGGGGGGGCCCCCCCCCCCCCGGGGGGGGGGAAAAAAAACCCCCCCCCCAAAAAATTTTTTTTTTTTCCCAACCCCCCCCCTTTTTTTTTTTTTTAAAAAAAAAAAAAACCCCCCCCAAAAAAGGGGGGGGGGAAAAAGGGGGATGTTTTGGGGGTTTGGGGTTTTTTGGGGTTTTTTGGGAATTCCCCCGGGGGGGGCCCCCCCCCCCCCAAAAAAAGGGGGGGGGGGGGGAAAAAAAAAATTTTTGGGGAAATTTCCCCCCCCCTTTTAAACCCAATGAAAGGGGGGCCCCCCCATCCCTTTTTTTAAATTTTCCCCCGAGGCCCCGGGGGTTTTGGGGGGGGTTTTTGGGGGGGGGGAAACCCCCGGGGGGAAAAAAACCCCCTTTGGGCCCCCCAAAAAAGGGGGGGGGGGTTTCCCCTAAAGGGGGCCTTTTTTTTTGGGCCCCGGGTTCCAAAAAACCCCCCCCCCTGGCCCCCCTTTTTTTTTTTCCCCCCCCGGGGCCCCCCCCAGGTTTTTTCCCCCTTTTTTTTTTTTGTTTTTCATTTAAAAACCCCCCTGAAAAGGGGCCAAAAAAAATTTAAAAAAAATTTTGGGGGGGGGGGGGGGAAAAAAAAACCCCCCAAATTTTTTAAAAAAAAAGGAAAAACCCCCCCCCCCCCCCCCCCCCCCAAAGTTTTTGGGGGGAAAGGGAAACTGGGGAATGCAGACATGCATTCTGGAATTCATAAATTCCAACGACGATGTAGGTTTATTAAATCCATGGCTGCCGGGGGGAGAAGCATCTCATTCTTTTCCCCCAGCCTGCTTTTCTGGGCCAGGGTGCTGGTGGAAATTCTCGGCCTTGGGCCCCGGGGAGATCACAAAGAAGACTCCCCCGGTGACATACCAGAAAGCAATATTGAAGGGGGAAGGGAAACCTTTTGGCTTTTCAAGCCTTTTCCAGGACGATTTAAGGGGGAAAAGGAAAGGGAAATGCCCATCGCTCGCCTGTCCAAGCGGGCCCTTCTCCGCCAAACCCTTATGATCCACCCCCTGTATTTGGTCTCCTTTTTTTTTTAATTCCCAAAGCTTAGGAGAGAGAGAGAAAAAGAAGAGGCTAAAAAATGTCCTGCCGGGCCCGGGGATCCTGGCTTTTCTTGTTTTTGGGAAAATTTTCCGGTTCACAATGGGGAGGGCAGGCAGCTGAAGGAATGCCATGGCTGTGCCCCCCAAATGCCAAGTCCAAACTTTACGGGAACTCTCCAAGGTGTTGAACTTGGGGGGGGGGGCTTTGGGCTTTTTTGCTGTCATAAAATCATAGAGTTGAAAGGTCCCCTTGGGGGCCATCTCATCCAACCCCGGGCCCCAGGGGGGTCCCCGGGCTGGGGGGGCATCCAAACTTTGCCACAGAAGAAACGTCCAGCTCCTCTAAAGGGGAAACCCTTTTAATACCCCCCCTTGTTTGGGGGAGCCAGCGGTTCACACGTTTTGTCTTGGCATTGTGGTTGGTTGGGCCCAGAAATTCCTTTTGCTTCTCCCCATTTGCGTGGGGACTGACCTGGATTTTTTTCTCCTCTTTTTTTCCCGGAGGCGTGACGGGAAAATTATGGCATTCCAGGTTTTTAATAGCAAAACTATAAAATAACCCTAAGCGTGGTTTTATTGTTGGGGGGGACCCCAGGGGACAATGGGTGGGACAGTGATTTTTAGTGTTGGGGGTCAGTAAATTCTCCGCAAAAGGAAACAGCAACCAACGTCCACCCCGCTGGCGTTTGGGATTTTTTTCCCCAAAAATGAGCATTTCCTCCCACCCTATCCAAAACCCCCCCCTCCTTTTCCCCGTTTGGCTAGTTTCATTGGCTTTTTTGCCCCCCCGAACAAAATTCTTTAACTGCCCCAATGCCACATAGCTAAACCCCTGACGCCGGGTGCAATGCCCCCCCTTACTGTTATTCCCACCCCCCCAAATTGGTTTACCTCAGCAGCAGTCCCCCTTTTTTCCAAAAACCCCAAAATGGACCTCTGGGGGTTTAAATCAAAACAAAAAAACCTCAGCAGCCCCCCCTTTTGGGGAAAATTGTGGGTTTAAACAGTTACCTTTTAAAAACACACACACACACAAACACACACGCATGCACGCACACACGCTTAAAGCTGAATTAAGTTTTAAAGAAAAACCCCCCGGGCTGATTTATGGCCCCTCAACCCCAATGAACATTGATTCCAAGGGGGGCGGGAAAAGTTGGGCCGAACAATACCCTCTCGGGGGGTCGTCCAATTTGTTGGGGGGTTTTTAAAAAAAGCGGAGGCCTTCCCTTTTCCCGGGGTTTTCCCTTTTTTCATCTGGTCTTTGGGATAGTTTATACATGAGCCGCCGAGAGCAGCATTTGCTGTCAAATACCCCCCTTGATTTAAAGTCCCCGTTGCAACGGTCACTATAAATAAGGGGGAAAAAAAAAGCCGGGGCGAAAAACCCCAAATTTTAGTCTTTTCAGGGACCCCTTGTTCTTTCCCCCTGTGTCATCCCCCCCCAGGGCCCCTGGCGTTTTTCCCCAAATGGCCATAATGAAAGGGCAGTCAAAAAAGTCCAGGGGTCTAAACATTTTAAAAGCGGCCCTTTTGGGCCACCGGACAGGGCCCGGCTCTTTTAAAAGGCCCGGTCAGCCCCCCGATTTATTGTCTGGGAGGAATCCGAGGAGTCTCAAAAGAGGGAGGGGGGGAGGGATCCCCCCGTGGAAAAAAA
>CAOLHI010007321.1:0-17364 GCA_948474755.1 Ctenosaura bakeri
TTGATAAGCCTTCTAAATACAGAGTTGGGAGAGACTGCAAAGGCCATCTAGCCTGACCCTCTGCCACACGGGAACACACAACTAAAGCACTCCCAGGAGATGGCTGTCCCACCGCTGTTTCAAGACGTACAAAGGAGGACATTCTACCCCTCTTCAAGGCAAGTGAGCTGCTCCGTCGTGAGTTACTGCCCTGGCCATAAAAACAAAGCAAGGTTCTAGTCCTCATGGCTCTGAATGAAAAAACAGATTGAAAGAGGAACATACGGAGCAATGCTTTAACTGTAGAGGTGTGTGCTTTGCTAGGTCTGGCCAACATTTATTGGCAGTTCTCCAGAATTTCAGGCCAGTGGTGGGTTCCTGTAGGGCCACCTAGAGATAACTTGCAAGGGATTTTACAGACTCCCCTTCTGTGGAGGTTTTTAAGCAGTGGTGGGACGGCTACCCACCAGGGAGGCTATTCTCATGGACTGCCTCCAGTGGCAGCAGGGGGTTGCGCTGGACACCCCTTTGAGCTCCCTCCCAAGCCTGTGACTGGAACCTGGGACATCCTTTATGCAACGCAGGCGCAATCCACCACTGAGCTAGAGCACTGCGTTTCCCCAAATAGGCAGGGAAGGGTGGAGAGTGGGTCCCAGACCCAAAAGCGGAAGAAGAAGTGGGGCTAAATCCCCCCTCCTCATTTCCCCCAGATGCTCCTCCCTATCTGGCCCAGCTAGGCAAGTTCCCTCCTGCTCACCCACCAACCCAGAAGGGATGAGGGTGCCTGATATTAAGATATTTATTTATACCCTGCTTCCCCCCCCCAAAATTTGGGACTCCAAGCAGCCCACAGTTTAAAAACCGTACAACAAAAGGAATACAAAAAGTGGGTATTAAAACAGAATTAAACTATTTGCAGTGTTAAAACAGTAACACCTCCGTAAAGAACGAAAATGCCATTTCACTGTCAGCGGCCCCCTCCATCTCCCCGTCTCCATCCAACCCCCCAACACCTCCTCTCACCCTCCCTCTTCAGACACCCAGCCACACCTCCCCTTTCTCCCGATTAGGGGCCATACTGGGGTGCGGAGAAGGATGGAAAGTGGGCCCCAGACCCAAAAGAGGAAGAAACGGCCTCAAGGCCCCCTTCCCAGCACCATTTCCCCACAGGGTTCTCCTCACGCGGTCCAGCCAGGTGAGCCCCCCGACTTACCCGCCCACAGGGGAGGACGGGGAGGGAAGAGCCCAGACCTGCAAAGAGGGGGGAAGGGGCAAAATGGCCCCCCTCCCCCTCCCCCTCCCCAGCGCCCTTTCCCTCGGAGGCTTCTGCCCACCCGGCCCAGGCAGGCCAGCTCCGACCACCGCCCGCCCGCCCGCCCACGAGCAACTGCCCTCCCCTCAGCGGCGCCCCCTCCGCACCAGCCCTCCGCGCCCCGCCCCCTCGTCCTCCCCAAGGCCCGCCTGCACCTCTGCTTCCTCAGACAGGGGCTGTTCCTGGGACAGAGGGGCGGGCGGGGAGGGAGGACTCCAGGCCTTCAAGAAAGGAGGGGGAGGGGGAGGGGGAGGGGGGAGGGGACCGAACGGCCTAAATTCTCTTTCTTTCTAGTACCCCGCGGCCCCCCGTTCCCCCCGGCAGCCCCCTCCCTCCCTCCCCCAGGGCCTCCTCGCCCCCTCCCTCCCCCTTCCACCGGCCCCTCCCTCCCCCCCCGGCCTCCTCACCCCCCCTCCAGATGCTCGGCTTGAGCCGCGACTTGGAGACGGGGGCGGGGAAGAAAGCGAGAGCGGGCGGCGCGAGCTCCGCCTCCACGGCCGCTCCCGCCTCGCCGCTTGACAGGCTCCGCGGGGGAGGAGAGCCCGCGGACCTCCACCGCGCACGCGCGGACACCCCTCGCCCACGTGGCTCGGGCCGCCTGTTTCCCCACCACCGCGCGCCGCCCTCCCCTCTCCCGATGGGTTGATACTCCGAGCCCATCACTTCTCATCCGCCTATCACTTTCTTCTGTTGGCCTTCCTTTGTCCCGCCCTCTCCTATTGCTTCAGCCTCGGGGGATTTCACCATAGAGGGGGAGGGAGGGGGGAGGGGGGAGGCAGAGAGAGAGAGAGAAAGGGAGAGACACGGCGAGGGCGCATGCGCACCCTTTACCTATTGTTTTCCTCCTGCGAGTCTCATCTGCACTAGATGCTTATAGCGCTTTTATACCGCTTTAACTGTTATGCACCAGCTTATGGACTCCTGGGATTTGTAGTTTCCTGGGGGTATTTAGAAGGCGGTGATGCTGTAGTTGGCGGACAGGACCCAACACAACTGGAAGTACCTTTTGACCTATGGGGACCCCATGAATTTCAGAGGGTTTTCTTGGGCCAGGAATCCGCAGAGGCTGTTTTGCCGGCTCCTTCCTCTGAAACGGGGCTTAGGACACCTTGTGTCCCTTGGAGGCCTCCCATCCGAGGGCGAACCATTTTGGCTCCTCCAGCTCGCTCGTGGGAGACGCGCCTTGACGATCTTCCCCCGGCACAAGCGCGGGAGAGAGAAACAGGAGGTCTGGGAGCACGGAGCGCAGTCCAGAAGCTACTGCCTTTTGCAGCGGTGAAGGGGGCGGGATGTACGCTTGCGCCTCTTTTCCTGAAAAGCCTCGTCTTTCTCGTGGGACGCCCGCGGCATCCTTTCTCATATCCCGTTGAGTCCTGACACGGACTGGGGCCTTCTGTTGAGACAGCAGAGGCTGCTAAGGGAGGACGGGGCATTCGATCAAGATTTGCCGATCCGGCCCTGCATTAACCAGGACATATTCCTAACTCTTGCTCTCCCGGGAGGGCTGTAGGCTTTGAAAAGACCGCGAAGGAGCCCGAGTGGCTATCACGGTGTTTCCAGTCCCTCGCTAGACTGCATATCCCACGACTCTGGACGATGGGACCATGGCAGTCATTATGACATTCACTGGGAGCTGGTGGCCCCCGTTTCAGTGGAGCAGTAAATCCACATCAGGTTTTAATCTAGGCTTTAAAGAAGGAATTCTCCAAGGTGCCGAATCCTTTTCCTAAATAGGTTCAGCACCCTGGACAGCAAGCCGAAACCTGGAATGAATTCCCCAAGGAGATGGGGAATAGTCCCTGCCAGGGATAAAACCCCCATAGTTGGACAGCACGGATGAAACTTTGGTCTCTTCGTTTTGGGACTCTCAGCGCTGTAAACCAAGACGTGGAACTGAAGATCTATGTACATATGTATAGCTCGTTACTCGTGCATCCATCTGCAATGGTAGAATAAGATTGGACATTAATCAGCTTTTCCTTTTCATGATATTTGGTGGGGGAGTTCAGAATTCTCTTGTGTTTTAGATAGTTAGTGCAGTTAGGATGTGTTCATAGTAACAGAGTAGTTGTTGAGGTTTTTAGCAAAGTGTTTTGCTATGATATCTTAGTTTAGTTCAATGCAACACAGATGACTGCAAAGAAACAGTCAGCTCTATTCACCCAAGAAAGACTGACAGAGTAACGTTTTAATGTATTTATATATTCCTGTAATGCCGCCTCGATCCACTGGGAGAGGCGGGATAAAAATAAATTTTATTATTATTATTATTATTATTATTATTATTATTATTATTATTTGAAAAGAACCCAGAAACAGCCTGGCAAACAGAGAGGAGCTCTCCATATGGTTGAAACGTGATCCCTGGAAAGTAACAGAGCAGCAGTAAGTGCAGGGTCCATCTCCTAAGGCTTTATTTTATGGCTCGGACCATTAGCAGAATCAGCATTATTGGCTTGCAGGGATCCTGGCTGAAACACCCATTTATAGCAGTTATTGATCGGGAGGAATGGCTGAAGCAAGCTCTCCTGGGTCAATTCTGTTTACTTTTGATGGTTGGTTAAATGGGAACTGATAAATGCTCCAGTTACCGACTTGGAGTCTGCAGAGAAACTGTATGCACACGCTTAAATATTTGGAATACAAATTGCTACACAAATATAGTCTGTTTTGGAGCCATAACCAGATCTGCCAACAATCCCAGGTCATTTGCCTTTGTCAATATTACAGTCAGCCTTCCACATTTGCAAGTTTCATTTTCGTGGATTTGATTAATCACGGATTATTTGCTGCCCCTTCTGCTGCCTCCCTCTGCCATTTTTAATAGGGTCTGCAAGCCTCGTGAAACAGAAAACTGTGAAGGAGGCTTGCAAGTCCCTATTAAAAATGGTGTGGGGCAGCAGTGGAGGGGGGCAGGAAGCCCACCGGCCCCCCACTTCTGCCTTGCAAAGGAACTTTGATGCCTCAAAGAAATCCACAGTGAGTTGAATGTGGTGCTCACACTTTTGTGTGTGTTAAATATGGTTTGGGGGGGGGTCTGGAGTTATTCATGGTTTTTTTCACTTTCACGGGAGTCCTGTGCCCCTAAGCCTAGCAAATGTGGAGGGACAACTGTAGTTTCATTCCTTCTGACATTTCACAGATGAAAACTGGGATGAGTGTGGCCAAGCAATATCAGAGTGTGAGACAAAGAGGGCAAAAATGATTTATGAAGAAGCTAGGAGGGACTGAAGCCTCCTGGGAAAGGCAAGATTCTCCCCCCTCCTCCTCTCTCCCTGCTCCCAAGGTAATTAAGTGAAAAGCCAGCAAACTTCTGTAAGAACATAAAATATGCTGACAAGATACAGTACCCCCTCAGTTTCAGAGAAAATAGCACCTCTCCTTTACCTCTCTCCACATCCTCAGTTCTCCAAAACACGATTCAGGCCATTTCCTCCCTCCCAAGCAGCCCTCCCTCTATTTCTAACTCCCTAACTCCATTTCATCCTGCCCCTCCCTAACCCTTGAACAGACACACCTCTGTATCCTTTTTTCCATAGGTCCCCACACAGCATTCCACATCTACCTGTCTTGCCCAATTTCTTACTTCACAGCTCCGGACTACACCATGCCTTCTTCACATTTTATGTCCTTGCGGAAGCACGATGGCTGTGTCACGGCAGCCAGAAATGCATCAACACCCTGGCTGAATTAGCATTTATCAGATGAAACTGGGCAGTTTTTGTTCCCTGAGAAGTCGCCCTTGAGACATAAAACGTCCATCCCGGTGAGTGTCTGGTTTTTAGCTGAACTGGGTCACGCGTGCCAGCCAGGCACCATTCCACATTACATCCTTTCGTGGTTCAACGGCACCAAGAAATAATGCTTCCACTTTTCAAAGCCCAACAGTCAAACCGCTCTACAATGCTGTCTCTCTACACTGCGTGGATCTCAGTACTTCATTTTAAATTCTTGCTCTGAGCTACCTTGGGTCCCATGTTGAGAGAAAGGTTGGACACCAACAGAATAATAAACAAAATAATCAAAATAACATAAACCTTTTATTGCAAAGTTTAACCCTTCTGCTCCGCGGGAGGTTTCTGTCATCCCTGAGTTCGCCTTAGTTCTAGCCAGGGGCAGTTGTTTGGCTTCCATTCATCTCCGCAGCACGTTCTGACGGTCACAGGTTGGCCTCTGCAATTGCACAACAGTTATGAAAGTGGGATGTACACACAGCAGGTACAGGAGTGTTCCAGGTAGGTACATGTGCAAATACTAACAAGAGTTCACCCAGGGAGAGGCTGGAAGTCATGGAGTCACACCTGGGCCTTGGATGACCCCAGGATAGTTTGCTGCCTCCTCTTGCACTTTTCCAGGGTCAACTCAGTTTAAATATGTTCTAGATTGGATAAAACGGCTCTTTTCAACCCAATTCTCTGTCTTTGGTCTCACCATTCATAGAATCATAGAGCTGGAAGAAAAACCCACGATAGGTTCATCTTATGGTCACCATAAGTCAGAAACGACTTGAAGGCAAGGGAGAGCAACCACAACTCTTGTACTTAAGGGCTTCATGTCCCTTTTCTAGGGATGCACAACATATTCTGAAATTTTCCTATTGTTAAAAAGCAAGGAAATAGTTAACAAACCTGAGATGTTTGCATTTCAGGACTTTCCTCCAAAATATTCACATCTGCCCCCACCCCACCACGCACAAATTACTCCCAGCTACTAAGGATTACTTCTGTTGAATGTCAAGAGTTACAGTCAGCCGATTTTCATTAGTAGCAATTAGTACTTTTCATTAGCTATAATAATTTGAATAATTTGGCTCTGAAATTATGAAGCAATATACAGTGGGTCTTCCATGTAAATATCTTGCACAACTGTGACTTCCAGATGTTGTGAAGTGTTGCATTCTATACCTAAAATGGTGGTGATGTGAAAGTGGAGATGATAATAGTACAGGATGTGAGCATTTGTATTTTTTGCTGTTCGTGGGGGGTCTTGGAATAGACCCCACACAGATATGGAGGATCCACTGCCCTCATTTTGAGAACACTGCCCTACCAGAGAATGTAAAAAGTGCATATGCTTACCTGAAAAGGTAAGAATGTCACGGTAAGCTTCTGAAAATAAGTGAATCAAGCTACTTATTTATGCTGCTTGTAGAAAACAGCCTGCTACATACTTAGTAACTTTTCACGGAATATCTTTTCAGTGCAGATGGCCGTTTTGAGGGCACGTCTACAAAAACAGTTGTGAAACACGACGGTACTATTGCTTGGACTCCCCCAGCAAATTACAAAAGTTCTTGTACCATAGATGTTACTTATTTTCCATTTGATCTCCAAAACTATAAAGAGATTTTGCTCGTGAGGAGAGGCGCCAAGATCGTTGTGTTCCCTAAAAAACCCGAGTTTGTGTCACCAAGAGCATTCACATGAGCCCCTCACCGCGCGTCTTTTTTTTTTAATATTTTTTATTTTTGTATTTCTATTTTAATTTTTACACAAAAACAAACGAAAAATAAAACACCATGTGTTATACATAATGGTGAGTTAGAAAACAAACAAACAAACCAAACAAAACAAAAAAATTTTTTTCCTTCTTTTAAACAATGCAAACTGATATTATTGTTTTTCCCTTCCCCTAAAATCATAAACTTGTTCAGCTTGTTCCGTTCATACAACTTATACATTTTTGTTACGTATCTTCAATTCTTATTTTCATTATATTCATTTTTATTATTATACTTTCACTCTTAATTCAATATTTTTCACTCCCATTTAATCTCTTACTAACCGCGCGTCTATCCCTCTTTTCCCCCCTCCCGGGTGCAAACCCCACAACTCAGGGGGAGGAAAGGGGCGACGACAGGTGTCATTTCATGAGAGGTTTCTTTTCTGTCAAGCAAATGGGCACTCTAGATAGATAGTGACAGCAGTTTTGCTGCCAACATATGTCACGAAGATTTTGATCTCCCATGCTGATTTGTTCTTATACAGTTTTTCTTAAAACTGTACACTACCCAGGGACCACAGCTAACACAAGCTGTGCACCTTCAGAAGATTCTTCATGTGCCCTAAATGGAAGAACAATTTTGCAAAAATACATTGGACTCTAAAGCATTATGGAGAAGGTATAGTTTCAGCAATCTCAACCTAAGGAGACATTGGTGCCCCAGCAGAGATAGATAGCACTCCTAGTATAGTTGAGAGGCGCAAATAAAAAGCAGTGTTAGAATTAAGCAGTGTTAGAAATGTGTTAAAACTGCCTTCTTAACTGTATTAGTTAGATGGAAACCTTATTTGCTATGCCCACCAGTCCTTAACTTTTTTTTCTTAATTGTTTTTAAGATCTGGGAAGAAACATTCTTCTTTTTGTGATGCTCCTCCTAGGCAAAACAAAGTTAGCCAATACTTGACAAGCAGATTTCAGTGAACTCACCAGAGGAGATTGCCTCGCCTGTTCTTTTTTTTTGCAACTCACCTCTTTATACCGGGAACACCACAAGATCCCCTTTTATGATGGACCCACATTCCGGGCAAGTTCAGACCAGCCTGAGAAAAGTAATATATATAAATAAATAAAAAGAGGAAAGGTGGAAAAAAAACACACAACTACAAATCGATGCCAAAATAGGGGAAAAAATGTATTCCCAATCTTCTCCTTCTCTCGCGTGATTATCCCGTTTTCATCCTTAACACAATTGATTCTTTTATAGTTTATTTTCTTTGTCCTTAGCTATCTTGCTAGTCTTTTCACTCCCTATATACCCCATGTCTGGAATTCATTTCTAAACACTAAATGCTTTTTTCAAAACTATTGTTTCATCTAATTCCTGTCCCATAACAATTTTGGTGTTTTATTTTCATGTTTGAGGTTTGTGGATGTGCTGGGGAAGCTTTCTGTGGGCTGAGACCCCAGAGGCCATCCAGTCCAGCCCTCCCTTCTCCCATGCAGGGACCCCCATCAAAGCCCTCCCTTTGAGAGATGGCCATCCAGCCTCTGTTAAAAACCATGGAGGCCTGAACAGTATTAATACGTGTCAAGACCATGCGTACGTGTCAAGACCTGATCTCTCTGCTGCTAGGTAGATTAGGCTTAGAATCAATACACGGTCATTCACATATGATGCAACATTTAGGCTTAGAATCGTAGAATCATAGAGTTGGAAGAGACCCCAGGAGCCATCCAGTCCAACCCCCTGCTACGCAGGAACAGGCATCAAAGCATTCCCAGCAGATGGCCATCCAGCCTCTGCTTAAAAACCTCCAAAGAAGGAGACTCCACCACACTCCACGGAGGCAGCCGATTCCACTGCCGGACAGCTCTGACCGTCAGGAAGTTCTTCCTGAGGTCCAGCTGGAATCTCCTTTCCTGCGGCTTGAATCCATTGCTCCTTGTCCTGGTCTCTGGAGCAGAAGAAAACAAGCCCTCTCCTTCCTCTACATGGCATCCCTTCAAATATGTAAACGTGGCTATCATGTCCCCTCTTAACCTTCTCTTCTACAGACTAAACATCCCCAGCTCACTAAGTCTATCCTCATAGGGCATGGCTTCCAGATCCTTCACCATTTTGGTCACCCTCCTCTGGACACGATCCAGCTTGTTGACATCCTTCTTGAATTGAGGTGCCCAGGTGCCGTGCAGCCCTTTAAAAACCCATCTCTGGTCCTCCCCAACCAGCAGTTGCCTGGCCACTTAGGAATAACTCACAGCCCAATATCTCAGCACCAGAAACCCCTGCCTGATGCTCCTTCACACCCAAGGAAGGAGAGACAAAGTAGGGGGTCACTGTGCCAACCACCCCTTTCCCTTACCAGGTCTGGACTATGGGTATCCATTGTCTCCACATCCATGCCTTGGCCTCCTTCCCAGACACACACACACTTTGATATCTGCAATTTTTTCACTCTTTCCGGGGTCCCACACCCCTCACCCTAGCCAAAAAAGCCCATCTCTGGAGCTCCACCAGCCCCTATTAACATCCCCCAAGGGACCCCCCCCCACATCCCCGGGCTTGCCCTCTTTTTCCTTCGCCCCCCGTCCCTCCTCTGAGGTACCCTTGGCCATGGCCGCTCCCCTCGGCTTCCTCCCTCAGCCCGGCCCCTTCTCCCTCTCGTCTTCCCACCCTAAAAGACACAGCCGCCATTTTGGCTGGGCCGCTGCCTAACGAAGAGAAAGACGGCCCCCGGAGCTTCTACCCACCGGCCCTCGGAGCTATTAGGTGGGGGAGGTGGGGGGGCGCGGGGGGCGGCGGGACGGTCCCGTTAGACTTGGCAGCCCCCATTTTGAACGGAATGGGTAAAACGGCCAGAAACGACGGTTAAAAGCGGCCGTTAGAGTTCAACAGAGCCCGTGGGTGACGTCACGTGCCTAGCCGCCTGACAGGGTCGGTGGGCTTAGGGGGTCGGTGGGCCCCTGCCCGGAAACTGCGGGCCCCGGGATTCCTGTGAGTGGCGAAATTAGAACCTTGTGGAACCAGAGCGCTATACCCGTCTAGTGCAGAAACTGCCTGGGACTCTTGCGTGCGAGGGGGGGGAGGGGGAGGGACGGGGGGAGAGAGAGGGGAGGGAGGGGGCAGCCGGGACCGGGTCTTCTCCCCTCCCCACAACCAGGCTCCCTGGACACCCCCCCCCAACAGCTTTCACCATCCCGTGGAGTCCTGGGGTCTGCAGTTTAGAGAGGGTTCCCGGGATTCCCGAGGAGGTTGAAAGTGGAATCATGGCGCTGTAACTGTCTAGTGCGGAAGCGGCAAAAGCCTTTGGCTTGTTTCTCCCTCGTGGGGGTTTTGGGGGAACACCAACCGTAAGAAAACACGGGAGTCTCCCTGGATGTGAGGATGCTCTGAAGGAGGAGGGCTCTGGCTCGCTGGGTTTCTGCCTGTCTCCTTCCATCCCTCCCTCCCAGTGGCCCCTTCTGATTCTTCCTGCATAGGGGCAGCGGGAGGCTTCCATGCCCGTGCTTGGGAACCCGCTCTGTTTTTCAGTCCAAACACTCCAGAAGCAACGGCCCATGACGGCTCCCTCGCCTTGGCCAGCTCCTTGGAAGTTCGGACTACAACCCGGAACGGACTCGCCAAGCCACCGCGGGAGGAGCCGCAGCCACCGCCAGCTCCGCCGCCTTCCCGCCAAGGAAGCGCCTCCTCCCCGGCGCCCCGAGGCAGCCGCCCCCTTCGCCCCCTCCTCCCCAAAGCGGCGCCCCCGCAGCCGGAGGGCGCGCAAGAGGAAGGCGCGGGGGGGAGGAGGAGGCGCAGGGCGGCGAGAGGGGCGCCACTCCCCGCGCACCGTCCCCGGCAAGGGTCGGCCCAGGGAGAGCGCCGCCGGCAGCCCGTCCCCGGCCGGCGAGGGGGAGGCCAAGCCGAGGAGGGCTGGGAGGGTCTCCCTTCTTCTCCGCCGCCCTCCGCCTCCCGCCGGCCAGGAGGAGGGACGCCGCTCCCCCGCTTCCCGGGGATGGACCGTAGGGGGGAGCGGCCGGGGGTCCCTGCGCCCTCTCCGCCTCCCGCCCTCCCCAGCTCCCCCTCCTGCTCCCGGCACGCCTCGCCCAGCCTCGTCCCGGGCCAGAGCCGCTTCTGCAGCGGGGGGAGGGGGGAGGAGGCGGGGAGGGATCGGCCTGCAGGGAAGCGCGCCCGAAGACCGGGGCTTCGGGTCCGCCTTCCCGATCCACTGGCGAGGTTCCCCCTCCCCCCCGCCCCGGGATTCGGGGATGGCGTTTCGGGCTGCGGAGGTGATGGGGGGACCGTTATGTCCCTCATCTGAAGACAGGTAAGAGGGAGGGGGAGGGAGAAGCCCCTTTGGAACCCACCCTCTGCGCCTGGTGGCCCCGTGGAGGTTGAGAGTCGAGCAGGATCCCCTTTCCAACGTTGCTGGCAGGGAACTTCACCTCCCAGAACCGAGGAGCCTGGGCGGCATCGGAGCGGCTTGTTGGAGTCTGGGATCTGTAGTCCTCCCAAGGAACTTTCCCAACGGGGCTGGAGAAGCCCCGTTCCCCGATCGAGCCTGTCGCCCTCCTCCCTTCCAGCTTCCAGCCTCGTGTCGAACCTCCCCCTCCTTCCTCAGCCGCCATCCAGGTAGGCAGGCCCGCTTCTCCTAACATCCTGCCTGCCGAAGAGATCTGTGGGACTCCCCGCTGCCCTCTTTGAGTCAGCCCAGCGAAGAAGCTACCTCGGCACAGAGTCCACCAGAATGAGACAGACGTTGGCCAGGGTTTACGCAGGAGTAACAGGTGGGCGCTTTTCCCCCTGGCCCAGATACAGGGCGCCATCCTTCTCCACCTTGTGGTGCTTCAGGTGGAACGACAGCTCCCATCATCCTCAGCCCTGACTGCTCATGGGCAGAAACAGTGGTGGTTGTGACCCAGCACCCCTAGAGAGGAATGGAGTTCAAGACGGTTGCTGGGCAGTTTGTTGTAAAGGCCATCTCTTGGAAATATGCTCACCGGGCATTGCAATGCAGCGTCCCCTTGTTTGGGAGAACGCCTCTTCGCCCATGTAGGCAGGCACTGGGAAGATGGCACTGTAAGCACATTTTTTGTGTCATTTTTTTATATTCACGGTACCGTTAACGGCGCACGCAGCAGGGGCTGGTGTCAGCGAGGAAGTGAATGAACCCCAGGACTTGATCCAACTCTTTCCAAGCTATGCCCGCAGTGCTGAAATTCCCAGGGACAGAGGATTCAGCACGCCAGAGAGCTCCTTCATCCAGAACTCTGGACAGTGACTCTCTTTCCTTGACTATACAATCATGAGCAGCCCGGGGAGCCAGTGCAGTGTTGTGGTCTGAGCACTGAATGATGACCTTGGTGACCAGAGTTTGATTCCCTGCTCAGCCATGGAAACCCACTGGGTGATGCCGGGAGCCTCACACACTCTCAGCCCAGAAAGCCCCATGATAGGGTTGCCTCAGGGGTCCCGTAAGTTGAAAATGTCTTGAAGGCACACAACAAAAATGAGCCACCCAAGTTCCCTAAAGGCACTAGATCCCATCCGATCTTGGAAGCTAAGCTGGGTCAGCTCTTGTTAGTGCTTGGAAGGGAGACAGCCCACGAATACCAGATGCTTTAGGCTATATTTCAGAGGAAGGAACTTGCAAACCCGTGCCTGAGTATTCTTTGACTGGGAAAACCCTATGTTATTCATGAGGTCGCCATATGTCCACAGACAACTTGAAGGAATATAGTTGAAATAACATACACATGTGCCTTCAAGCAGCATCTAACTACCCCAATGGCATCAGATCCTGTCTGATCTTGGAAGCTAAGCAGTGTCAGCCTAGTTAATCCTTGGATGAGAGACCACCAATGAATACCAGGGGCTAAAGGCTATCTTTCAGAGGAAGGAAGTGGCAAGCTACTTGTGGGTATTTCCATACCCAAGAAAACTCTTATCAGATGCATAGGGTTACCATAACTCACCAGGCAACTTGAAGGTAGACACACACATGCATCTATCTTCAAATCGCCTGTTGATTTATGGCAATCCTTTGAATCTCAGAGAGTTTTCTTAGCCAGAGAATGCACAGAGGTGGCTTGTTATTGCCTTCCACTGAAATATAGCCTATCACATCCAGGATTTCCTGGAGGTCTTCCTTCCAAATACAAACCAGATCCAACCTTGCTCAGCATCCAAGATCAGATGGGATCTGATGCCAGATACTCAGATATTTAGGATATTTTAGGCAGTTTTCCTCTAATAACGACAAAGCTATTAGCTGTTTGGGGGGACAACCCCCGATATATATGCTGGTCTGACTCCTTTGGTTTGTTTCAACTAGAACAGATCCCTTGAATCAGCAACCGACTGCTGAGTCAAGAGAGTCAAATCTCATTGAATGAGTGGGTCTACTATATTTAGGACTAGTTTATCCAAGTAACCACTTAAGATGTTTACTTACATAGGAATAAGACACCTTGGACTCAGTGTGACTTACTTCTGACGTACCATGTAGGAAATGGGATGGATGGATGTAGAACTTCCCAGCTGGTCATGCTTGGCAGTCTTTACACTCATGATGCATGTCTATAATGGAGAGAATTTCCTGGCAAGTTGAAAGCTGGTCTAATCTTCTGGGGTTGAGAGTGTGGGACTCATACAAGGCCATCCAGTGGGTTTTCATGGCTGAGCAGGGAATCGAGTCGTAGTCCCATGGTCAAACCACTACGTTTGGAAGTAAATCCCATTGAATTGACTGGGGCTTCCTGCCAGGCAAGCATGCGTAAAGTTTTCAGCCTTACTATCCTTTGTAGCATTTTTATTGAAAATAAAACTTGATTTGCAATGCAGTTTCCTTCCCTGTTCTGGTCTTTGGCCATATTAATCATTCATGTTTCTCCCCTTGACTGTATTGCGATGTGGTGTTGCTATTTTAGTTGCAATTGTAAAACAAGGGAAGATGAAAATTTAAAACAAAATGCTGAAAAACAAGTCACAGTGTGCCTGTCTGCTGTACAGAGGACTCCTGTTGGGAAGCAATCATATGGCCCAAGGTGTTTCTGAGCGTGTTGCAAAAGCATTCTCCTTGGATTAGCTACATTTCTGATGCTCATCAGACCCACATAGCAGGGAGTTCCCCCATGCATATTCCTTAAGAACTGCACACCTTGATATTCCTTAAAATCACATTTTAATCATGAATCCAAGCTGCTAGGTGAGGAATAAACTTTCTACAGTTATGAGTGTGAGATTTCATATACCACCTGTCCTAACATTTCAGCGCTAGTTATTATTATAGAGTTTCAAGCCATTCTAGAGGAATCATAGAACTGTCGAATCGTAGAGCTGGAAGGAGCACCTTTGGTCCAGCTGCCCAGTTGCTTTTCAAAGAAGTCCAGAAAAGAGACTTCTCCACCTCTCTAGGCAATTGCTTCCATGCCTTGACCACCGCGGTACAGAATTTTCTCAGTCCTCTCAGTTTAATACTTGGACTTATTTATTTTGAGGAGCCGTGAGTTTTCCACTCCCAATCTAGGTCTGTGGTTTGTCTTCAGCCTCTGAAAAATATGTGGGGTGGGCAGCAACCCTGGCAAGGCTCTCCGCTCAAATTGAGCTTCCATCCCTACTGAAAGAGTCTGGCATCTTTTCTGTTTGAATTCTGATTTCCATTCAGACAGGCATGCTAATGCAAAGCCTTAGATCCATGGCAAAATTAAAGCTATTGTAGTCAGTTTTGAATTCCCTGCTTTTCCTGTTGGAAAGAGAACTTCATAAAAGCTGCAGCCCTTCACACTGATGTGAGATGTTTTCAAAGCGGAAAGCAAGCAAATCAGCAAATTTTGTATTCATGCAGATTCTTCCTCTGCTTTTGAAATATAGCTGAAATTGAGAAAGTTTCCTCCCCACTCTATGAATAATAGTGCTATTGTACTTATTTCTTTGTTCCACTCATTACTTTTCAATCCAGCATTTACTCCAATGAGTTCAACTTGGCATACGTGCCTTAGAATTGTGGAATCATAGTTGGAAAAAAAAACCCAAAGGGACCTCCAATCCAACCCCATTTTGCCATGCAAGAATACACGATCAAAGCAATCCCAACAGATGGCCATCTAGTCTCTCTTTAAAAACCTTCAAAGAAGGAGATTCCACCAAAATCCCAGGCAGCCTATTCCACTATCAAACAGTTCTTACTATTAGCAAGTTCCTCTTAATGTTTAGATGGAATCTCTTTTCCTGTAGTTTGAAGTCATTGCTCTGAGTCCTAGTCTCTAGAGAAGCAGAAAACAAGCTTACTTCATCCTTCGTATGACATCCTTTTAAATATTTAAACCTAGCTATCATGTCCCCTCTTCACCTTCTCTTCTCCAGGCTAAACATATCCAGATCCCTAAACCGTTCCTCACATGGCATGGTTTCCAGATCTTTTACCATTTTAGTTGTCCTCTTCTGGACACGTTCCAGCTTGTCAATATTCATCTTGAATTATGGTGCTCAGAACTGAATACTCCAGGTGAGGTCTGACCAAAGCAGAATAGTTTGGTAGTATTACTTCCCTCGATCTAGACACCACATTCCTATTGATGCTGCCTAGAACTGCATTGGCTTTTTTAGGTGCAACATCTCAATGTTGGCTCATATTCAGCTTGTGGTCTACTAACACTCCTAGATCCCTTTCACATGTATTGAGCTCAAGCCAGGTGTCACCCATCCAAAATCTGTGCATTTCATTTTTTCTGCCAAAGCATAGTACCTTACATTTCCCCCTCCTGAAATTCACTTCATTGTTTTTGGCCCAGCTCTCTGGTCTGTTAAAGTCATTTTAAATTCTGATCCTGTCCTCCTCTTCCATTTATCTCACAACAACCTTGTGAGGTAGATCAGACTGAAAAAAATAAGTGGCCCAAGGTGAATGGATGAGCTGCATGTATTATTTTATGACATTTCATTTCATTTTATTGATACCCTGCCTTTCTTCCAACATGAGACCCAATAAAACTTACAACAAGGTTGAAACAGGAGAGAGCTAAAAACCTGAGGATAAAAGAAGTTAAAACACAATGACACAAGCTATCATATTAAGAGGCCATTGATTTTAGAAAGTATAAAAATCGGTTTAAAACATAACAGTGAATGTAGCTATACAGCACAAACACACAGGCCATTTCCGCACTAGACTGTTATAGCGCTATTATTCCATTTGCAACATCCTGCGGAATCCTGGGGTTTGCAGTTTCGCCGGCCCCCCAAAAAACTGCAAACCCCAGGATTCCATAGAATGTTGCAAGTGGAATAATAGCGCTATATCAATCTAGTGCGGAAATGGCCACAGCTTCAGTGGGGAGCAGGAACTAGATTTCCTGCATCCCAATCCAACACTAACCACTTAATTATATACTTAATTATATACAGCATCATTTGCCGTTGCTGTTGTTGAAAAAAAGACATACAGATAAGATTACCTAATGTTTCAGAGAAGGTACACAGGCCTAGCATGGTTTGAGCGTTGGACTACAACCTTGGAAACCAGGGTTCGATTCCCCGCTCAGCCATGGAAACCTATGGGGTGACCTGGGGCACATCACACACTCTCAGCCCCAGAAAACCCCATGATAGATTCACCTTAGGGACACCATAAGCTAGAAACGGATTGAAGGCACACAATGACAAGAAAACACAGGGCTCAGTTTGGCCAGCAATGAAGGACTAGGGAGGCGGATTCTATTAATGGTGAACCAACTCCTGTTCTCCCTTACCCATGAATTTAAGAAACACTGAGAACTAGAAACCTCTTGGTGCACTATGCCAGTGTTGTGCAGTGGAAAGAAGTTATTTCCAACTGTTGTTGCATTGTGCCTACAATGCATAATTCTATAGACCTCTGTCATGCTACCCCTAATCCTGGACTCCATGTTTTCAGCCACAAGGGGCTATAAACGTCTCTGCATTTGCTGCCAAAATTCACAGGACACTGCATTCTAATTCACCAGATTCCCTGGTGCCTGTCTTTACGCAGAACTGTAAAATATACAAGGAGTCCTGCTGTTATCAATAGAGGATCGTCACTATTCCAAACATTTTTCAAAAGCACCGTCTTCATCCAATATTAATATTCAATAATCCAAAAGAACAGCTTCATTTGTCCATGAAGTGTAGTCCTTTCTCCTGATGGTTGGATAGGTAACCACCCCAGGCATGTGAAAGCATGTGCACACGCAGGGGGGATACAAAAGCATAGATCTGATTTAAAAGTCCTGTCAAGTGCAGATTTGGGAGCAGGCAACTCCGTTTTGTGGAAGGATTTTATGAATCTTTCATTTATACAGATTAGCATCTGTGGGATATTTTACAGTCCACTAAACCAAAGCATTACAGTACAGTCACATTTCCAGAAAAACAAACAATTAGTCTGTCATCTTCAAATCATAAATCCCAAGTAATTGGCACTCAGGGACACAACGGAAAAAAAAAAGAGTAAGAGTGTTGGCAGAATCTGCTCTTTTGAACTGAAAAGGCTGAAAAAAACCAGAGAGGAAATCAGTGACTTATAAAGTCTTGGAAACACAGGATAATTTTTAAATGTATTAATCCCTTATTTAGATATCCCCTATAGAAAGACTCCATTGGTGGAGATGAATGTGTGCATTGCACCATGCTC
>CAOLHI010007322.1:0-19267 GCA_948474755.1 Ctenosaura bakeri
CTTCCAACCGCCAATGCGATCCCGTGCCCTGCTATGTTTGGCAGGGCGGCAAGGATTCCACGCAAGGGAGCCTAGGGAAAACCACTTTGGCGCCCACAAGTATGTGGGGCAATGAACAAAAGCAGGTGACAGAAGGGAGACGATGGGAGGAGGAGAGGTCCAATTACAGTTCTCCTTTGCCCCCGTCTGACCAGAGGAGGAATGGCAGGGCTTGGCTATGGGCAGGATAAGGACATCGCCCCCCAAATAAGATTTCCAGCGCACCAGCAATTTTTTCCTTCACCCCTAGGTTTGTGGCATTGCGGAGAGCGAGAGAAACCACCCACGGGTAGAAGTCATATTTGTGTTTGCCATGCAGTTTCACATCCCCACGATAACTTTGTTCCCTCCCATCTCTGCGGGATTTCCAAATGCCAAGCTGACATCGTAAGATACTGCAATGCCAAAAATCCAGGGACTAAGGAGAGGCCTAATGGAGAGGGATGTCATTTTTACGGGAGGAGTGAATACTTCAGTTCCCCACCCTCAAACTATGCCCTGATATAAGGCCAGGTGTGCGTGTGTGTGCACGTGCAGGCACTGAAAATGCGTTGCGTTCGAAAATGAGAACGGCTGTGCCTTTTTTGAGGTGGAAACCAAATAAGGAGAAGCATTCCCAGAGTAAAGTTTCTGTTGCGCTTTAAGAGGCAGGGCAGCCCTGGCTGGCCCCGAGAGCTTATAGCTACCACGGCACCGCTGGTGTGGCAAAAAAAATGCACGCGCGCGCACACACACACACACACACACATCACATCACGAAGCATTGCACGGCTAACGATTAGCACCCCTGTTATGACGCCCCAGAGAACAGCTATCTAGGGCAGCAGAATCATGCTGCCTAATAGGAGGGTTAGTCCCAAAGAATTTTCGTTGGAATTAACAAAACAGACCCTTTCCCTGCACCCAATCCAAGCAGGCCGACACCGCCCCGCCCCTCTCGCGTGCACGGACAGTGATGGCGGCAGGACCATAGCACCCGAGAGGGGACCAGCTACAGCCTCCAATGAGGCAAAAGTTCGGTGGGGCTGGGCGCCACCACACGCACTTGGCGCATCGCCCCCGGAGAAAAACAACGGGCCCGGGGAATTTGTAAATGGGACCGCAAAGGCCCCCGCGGCCGTCCACGGAACCGTGGACACCCACAACCCTAAACCTTCTTCCCTGGTCCCAACCTCCCCCGCATTTCCCCCCCTCTTCCTGAAGATGGCCGCGCGACCAGCTCGCGCACCGAAAGCAAACAGGGGATGTCGCGGAGGCGTGCCCGTTCCCGCGAGACCAGGATGTATGGGCGATGATCCCCCTAGTGGCGGAACGAAAGTAACGGCAGCAATGGTTAGGAGGAGATGGGTGCACGTGGGAGGCTGCTTACCGCCCAAACCCCAGGACGTGGCTTCTCCTGGTCCACCCAGCAGCAATGGCGGAAGGGGGAGAATGGGGGGAACAGGAGACGGAGGAAATGCTGGCGCTTGCAAGGTGGAGCGGTGGGGTGAGGGAGCTTATGCACCGCGGCGCCCCCTACAGGCACCGCACCCTAAGACCGTGGCCTACTGCCTCTCAAGGCGCGGGCAGGAGCGGTCACGGGCAGAGGTGGCACGGCGGTTGCGTGCAGTAGAGGGCGCCTTTACCGCGCGTTGGCCCTGCATGGCGGCAACCCCCCTCCCGCCGCGAGACCACCGCACTATGAGACATTGTACGTGATGTGGATGGCCGCGGGCTCCCCAGCATGGGTGGTGCCGACGGGGAGAGAACAGCGTGAGTGACACGAAGTAACACCTACTCCACTGCCAGTCCTGCACCGCGGCAATCGCAGCAGTGAATAAAAATTTTTCCTGTCCTTACAGGGAGAAGAACAGGGCCAGCGCAAAGGCTTCGAGAGGAACCTGAGGAAGCCGCGACGCGGGGGGAAGGTAAGGAAGGAGCGAGGTCAGCGCGCGCAAGGTTGTGGAGGAGAAATTAAGGGGGCCTTCTTCCGAAGGCTATTTGCAGGACATGGGTTGATGGCCACGTTTCTATCTAACTCTGCACACAGGCTCCAGGTTACCTTAGCCAGAGGGAGAGGAGAGGGGCCGCTTTGGGCTGCGCGGTGCCACGACGACTAGAGTTCTCCCCCTTCCCTGTTTTTCCCTGTTCCCAGTTCGTCCCACCCCGCCCCCACATCCCTCGACGCTCACCTGCCCCCTGTTCTAAGCTGTAAATAGTTTCAAATGTATTTATTAATAAAAAAATATTATTTAACAAAAACCTGCCCGAGGTGTTTTCATTTTGCAGGGCTCTGCTGGGGCGGCTTCCATGCGCACAACAGAGGTCGTGGAGGCGACACCGACTAGGGCACAAAAGGTTCCCCTGGCACACTGCCCACGCCTGGTGTCGCCCTTGCCCTCCCCCTCCCCCGGCCGGGTGGCCTGAAATGGGCGCCCAGCTTTTACCTCCTGCCGGCGGATACTTCACGGTGGTGGCCGCACCGACACCTGTGGAGAGAGGTGTTTTAGTTCCACGCACAAGCACCCCCTTGTTGCAGCCTGGCCTCCCCCACCCTCCCGCGACCCCCTCCCTCCGTGGTGGCCATGACAAGCTAAGGGCGGCAAGCAACAAGCAGGGGAATGGTGCAATCATCCTTTACGCAGTCACAGCACGCAGCAGAAAAAAACCCCACAAACCAACCCACACAACCCGACCCCCTTGCTCCGCGCATGGCCACGCGCGGCTTTCCGCTACCCACACGAAGCACGCGAACCGGCCATGGTCACCCCGCTTACACCTTTCCACAGCATGTTGAAATGTTTGTCTTCTTCACCGCCCCTCCCCAGCCACCCCCCGCGCACGGCAAGTCAGCCGCCCGACCCCCGTGGCAACGCAGGATCCCCCAGGCCCGGAACACAGGCCTGGGCAAACAGCGGTTCGCGCAACAAGCGGTTAAAACTCCGGAAAGGGGCTGAACGGGCCACTGCGGGGTCCCTAGCATTCCCCAAACCCCTACAACCCTTTCTCGGTAAAGTTAAAACACTTACCTGTAAGCTTTTTCCCTGGTCCTGATGGGAGAAGAACTTCTTGCTGCAACGCCGCCCGACTCCTGAAAAAAAAATGGCGCCCTCCTGCTCTCTGTTGGGGCGGGGCGACCGTTGGCGCCACGGCCCGCCCACCTTTTACGTCCGCCAAAATAAGCCCGTATTTTTGCTTCCCACACATCCGGGAACGATTTCCATAGAGCGATTTAAAAAAAAAAGAGCACCTTCTTCTCCCGGTTTTTGAAAAGATCGCGCGCTGGCCGATGCTGCCGCCCGCATACGGCTTGAACGTGCGGAGCCTCAGAAATATATTCGACACAGAGCACTATAACGTGCGGATCACGCTGTTCGAGTGACCCCATGCCGAATTAAACTCCCGTGTGGAAAGGGCCATAGGCTATATCAGACCTTTTTTTCAATGTTCTGAAACAGTACTTGCTCAGTAACATTCAAATTGAATTTAAACAACTGTTTAAAAGTAAAATAATCCATGTGCATACATAGGATAAGAAAATCCATGTCTCTCAATATCAATACAACATCCTGCATTTCTTTTTGTTTATCCTTTTAATAAACAAAAACTGCTGTTTATATTTCTGTCCTATTCTCATACTATGTTATGTTATCTCTCATTTTATTTTTAAAGCCTTCAAAAGATGTGTTTCTCTACTTTCTACCTGGGCAATCAAACATTGGGAGTCTAACCATAAAAAAGCCACGGCATTTGTTGATTAATTTAGTGATTAAACCAATTAAAAGTGTGTAACCTTTATTAAACAATCCTGACCAAATTTAGCACAAGGTGTAATTCAGGATGGCAGTCAAGATGATGCAAAATGAATGATTGTTTCAGATTACTGTGCCTACATGGTGAATCTTGTCATTTTGAGTCTCTTGTGTTCTGTTTATGCACAAATGTTGATATTCTTTATGTGGAACTGCAAAAAGAGCTATTTTTAAGTCCTGCATGCACTCTAGGTCATATTGGGATTATACATGAAATAGAAAATGCAGCTCAAGGATCATCTAGGACATCTGCATTACAAGAATCCTTCTGTATTTACAGTTTATTAATAGTCACTGTGATACTGATTTTGAGGTTAAAACAAGTTTTCCTTTGTACAATATTGTCCAATACCTCTTTAGTACCTGTGAAATAATAACAAAACAAGAGTCTCACTTAGCATGTGCAGAGTAGTTTTTCTTCATCACTGACAAACAAATCTGTGATTAGGGGGATAGATTTTAGGAATTCAAATGTCTTGTTCCATAAAATAAATATACCATCTGCTTTAGATGTTTTAAAAAAATTATTATGACACTTTTCAATATATCCTTCTATTCTAGCCCTATGAAAAAAATCATGGAAATGATTTTTGATAATGCAGTTTTTACACCCTCACATTATCTCTAATTGATAATCATAAAATTGGTTCACTGATGGATATGGGCTTGTTGGTTGGGGATTTTGGAAGTTGTAATCCAAAACAGGTTCTGTAATTTGAGATGCACATAGATCAGCAAAAGGACATAGTTTTTGAGTATGTGAGGGAAACTGTAGGGAGGAGATTAACGAGTTTGGTAAAGTGTCTAGGAAAAATAACTAACAAGCTAGCCCTCTTTGAAAGCTGGTGATACCACTTTCATTCAGTAGGTGGCAGTTAAAAACTGAGCTGGCTGTCGCCATTTAGATGCTAATAGCAACTGAAGCATCCGCCAAAGCTATAGTTCATCCACCACAGAGAAGAGAGAGAGGATGTGTGTAAACGGGAGAGAGCTTGTCACTCAGTCACAGGAGTCATAAAGCCACAGCCTAGGCAGCTGAAGAGGAAGAGAGAAGGAGAGGAGCTGCAACCCAGTGATTGAGGCACAGGCAAGGCCGGAAAGAGCAGCATCCAAGAACAGCTGCCAACTGTGATGCAAAGGAGAAAGAAATAAAAGGAACAGCAGAGCCAGTAGACAGGAGAACAGAGCCAACTGTCCTCTCTCCAGAAGGAAGGCAGTAGTACCTTGGCTACTATGACAGGCAGAAACTGAAGCAGAGCGATCAGATTTCTTTCAGGTAAGCCTCCCTGGCATCATTTTCCAAACCTTCTACCCATACTTTTTACTGATGCATGTTGCATAACAAATAGGACAGTCTGGGGCTGGAATGAAGGAGTGAGAGAAATGCCAGATTCCCTTCTGTATATTGGGGGAAAGGGTGTGAAATTGTATAGGGTTTTTGAAATGAAGGGATGGGAGGAATCAAAGAGATGAGAACAGATTTTGGAATGCAAAGGCAAGCATCCTTTCAACATAGGCTAGAGTCTGTCTCCTACCTTACATCTTCCTTGGGCTAGAGATCGGTCTTCAAAACCTTTTTAGCTTGGGTTTTATATCCAGAGAGTAAGAAAATAGTGGAGGGGAACTGTTTTAAAACAGGTCTATGACATGTTTAGAATTGAAAAACTCTAAATTCTAAAGGAGATGGGCTCCTTTATAGCAAGTTGGTTCTCATGTTTTTACAAGTTTGAATACTCATTCTTCTTCAAATGGTGAAAGCAAGAGACTGACCAAAAATCTGCAGTCAGTGATTTTTATTTTGTTCCTTTGATCTATTCTCAAAGATATATTAAGAGGTTCAATATGGTATGGCATTTTTACATAATTTTGCATGTTTATGCTTTTTTTTAAAAAATAAAATAAAATAAGTGCATATAATTTCAGAAATACCCCTTCCTGTTTGTTTTACACATACCTTTCAAGGCTGTTTTCTCATGTAACCATTGTTTTAACTTTAAATTAAGCTTCATTTTATTTATTTTTTAATAATGGAATGTTGGTAGATGTTGACACGCATGCCCCATGACTGTTTTTCCCCCCTCAGCAATTTTAAAGTCTTTTCTACTTTTCAGTTTACAACATGAGCTTATACTGCATAAGCTGATTTAGTGTAAATCTGTACATGTCTACTCAGCAAGAAGTCTTACTGTATTCAGTATTCAGATTTTTTTTTCCTAAAAAAAGAGGAGAATGATAGTGTAGGAAGCATCATTCACTCTTTAAATTGTGTAAAATATACAGGCTATTGCATTATACAAGATTGTTAACAAACATGAAGTAAAGATACCAAGATGTACCAATGTCAAGTTTATAACTCTGCTTAATATAAGGAGAATTGTTTGCACTTGTGCATTTGGTTCAGCTCTCTAAAGGAGGTAACTATCCTACCATTATTGAATTAATTTTAGACATACAAGGTACTCTTCTCATGCTCCCGCTTCAGAAAAAAAATAGCTAGTCTCCATGTGAGTTATGAATGTGATAATACTTGTAAATACTCCTACATTTTCCTGAGAAACAGTGGCCAGTATACTCCTCTTAAAAATACAGTTGTAAAATAATCCCCATCATTTACATAGCATGATGTGCTAACTAAAGCATAATAATTTGTAGATATTTATTTAGCCTGTTTTTGCCAAGTTGCTCATTTTATGGAACACTTTCCAGAGGTATAGAATATTAATTTCTATAGCAGTTACTAATACAGGGTGGTGTTTTTTAAAATACTATCTAAATCTATAGACCTTTTTAAAAAAGCAGGCCTTTGGAAATTAAGTTGAATTTGGGGAGTGGGCTTAACTGGGATAGTCCATTATAGTATCTCCTTTGGTAGAAGCTTTCTTGCTCCCATGTCCTCTCTCTCTCTCTCTCACACACACACACACACACACAGAGAGTCAGAATTGCAAACTTAATCAGAACATAGTCTGTCCAGGCCTACATTCTGTTTCCAGCTTTAGCCAGTTAGGCAGAAAGGCGTCTTTTTTATTCTCACAGGTATGACAGTGATGGGCTTCCTGCTGTTCTGTATTCCCAGCATAAGAGGGTTGTGTTTTTTTGTTTCTGTTTTTGTTTTAATAAGGACACATCTCTTTTGGGATGGGCATATGTAGTCCTATAAGGTAAATTAGACAAGACTGAAGAATTCATGTGAGCCTCTCAAAATGAATGCAACATATTGTGACCAACTGTTTGGATTTAGCTAGTTTTTGAGTCTCACAGTGCTTTGCTCAGGATAGGTGACTGCACATTATTGAGACAAGAGTCATATGTCCATAATAAAATGCTATCCCTGATACCTGGGTGTGGTTCTGTTCCTGGCAGTTGCAGGTAGAATGATCAGGTTATACTGGATGTGATATGGACATCTTGTACCCAAGTTCTGGAGTACTGATGGCACATTTTTTAAGTAGGATCCCCCACACTCAAAAATGTACCATCCTGGCTATTAACATTTGATTCTTGTCCTCAGCGTGTGCCTATCAATCTGCTAACCTGAAGTACAAACTTCACATATCTCGTAGTGGACAACACCAATAAAAGCTTATGTTGTAATAAATTTGTTCATTGTTAGAGTGTCATGGTTCTCTTTGTTTCTTAAATCTCAAACACATTTTTATCCTTATTTAACAGTGCTAGCAGAAAGATTGTTAATAAGACTGCATTTCTGGAATTCCATTTAGTTCTTTTAACACAGACTCATAGAAGACAGCATTTTCCCTAGTGTTAAAGAAAAGAAAACACTATTTCTATTACTTTTTGTTTTTTTAAAATGCACAAAAGATGCTAGAACAACAGTTTAGGATGCATACACACAAAGGGTACTCTTTAACAATCACAACTGCTATGTAACCTCTTTTTGAGTTTCATGCAGCATGCATGGCTGACATGTGGAAGCCTCACTGAAAGAAATGGAGGTTACCCAGCAAGATTGCTTCACAAATTGTGCCCGATGTTGCAGATGAGTTCTAGTGGGAAAAGTAGGCACACTACTAATGACCGCTTCAAAGCCATTTAAAAAAAAGAAAGCAATCTGGAGAAGAGCATGACCTATATTAAATCTTTATATGGCAATTAACTGTTTCATCAAATGATTTAGGCCAGTGCATCTTAAATTATCTGATGTGGGGGACGGGCAGGATTTTCTCCCATTGTACCAGCACCTGGTCCCATATCTGTACTTATTGGCTACAGTTGTTTTTATCTTTTTTTCTTGGAAACCCTCTGGGGACTGGAAACTGTTTGCTACTGTGCCACCACATTGAGTCACACTGATTTGGGCAAGCCGTTACCAGTTTTCCAACCTCATGGTACAGACTCCTTGGGAAACTGCATGCTTGATCAAAATTCTGATTCCTAGAAACAGTGAGTAGACATCATTGAGTGTTTATCCTAAACAGATCTACTACTTGATCATTTTCTTTGTTTAAAATAATTTCTCAAAACTTTTGGATGTCTTTTTGTAAAGTGGGAAAAGGCAAATAATTCTCCCCTCCCCTACCACACATAAACACACACGCAAGCCTGCATATTATCGTTCAAAGGTGAATCTAGGTCTTCCTGATATCTGGTATAGCTAGAAAAATGCTTCAGTTATAAGCCAAGAAATGTAAAGCATTAATGAATTTTGGGAAAGAAAGGCCAGAATCCATCATTTGAAGTCTTTAAATGGAATGCCTGTCAGCACATTCTTTAAATTCCTTTAGCCAGCACAGTAGATAGTGAATTAAAGCTCCAAGAAAAGAATTTGTGTCAGAGTGACTAGCAAATGCTACAGTGCGAGCATCCTCCTTTCTCTCTCTCTTTTAAAAGATGGATGTACCATACAGCAACAGCACTAGTAAAAGCCCATCAATTTCCAGATTGCATAAGGTTCTTTCCTTAGCGCTCAGCAGCTCTGACTAAAAATCAATGCTAGGCAGTAATGAGATTCACTGAATTGCATAGACGTTTCTTTGTTTCTCCACCTTAAAGTGATCTGCTACCATTGGAAAGCCATAATGATTCCAGTGATTAAAAAATCATATTGAATAATTTTTTAAAACTACAGTTCTTCAAGCTAGTCTTTTATGATCAACTGACACGAACAAGGGTATTAAATTAGCAATATGGCTATTCCCTCCTTACTTGGTCCAAGCTACGTATTGCTAATTTAATACCCTTGTTCGTGTCAGTTGATCATAAAAGACTAGCTTGAAGAACTGTAGTTTTAAAAAATTACTCAATATGATTTTTTAATCACTGGAATCATTATGGCTTTCCAATGGTAGCAGATCACTTTAAGGTGGAGAAACAAAGAAACGTTCATGCAATTCAGTGAATCTCATTACTGCCTAGCATTGATTTTTAGTCAGAGCTGCTGAGCGCTAAGGAAAGAACCTTATGCAATCTGGAAATTGATGGGCTTTTACTAGTGCTGTTGCTGTATGGTACATCCATCTTTAAAGAGAGAGAGAGAAGGAGGATGTTCGCACTGTAGCATTTGCTAGTCACTCTGACACAAATTCTTTTCTTGGAGCTTTAATTCACTATCTACTGTGCTGGCTAAAGGAATTTAAAGAATGTGCTGACAGGCATTCCATTTAAAGACTTCAAATGATGGATTCTGGCCTTTCTTTCCAAAATTCATTAATGCTTTACATTTCTTGGCTTATAACTGAAGCATTTTTCTAGCTATACCAGATATCAGGAAGACCTAGATTCACTTTTGAACGATAAATATGCAGGCTTGCGTGTGTGTTTATGTGTGGTAGGGGAGGGGAGAATTATTTGCCTTTTCCCACTTTACAATACATCCAAAAGTTTTGAGAAATTATTTTAAACAAAGAAAATGATCAAGTAGTAGATCTGTTTAGGATAAACACTCAATGATGTCTACTCACTGTTTCTAGGAATCAGAATTTTGATCAAGCATGCAGTTTCCCAAGGAGTCTGTAGTCAGGTTGGAAAACTGGTAACGGCTTCCAAATCAGTGTGACTCAATGTGGTGGCACAGTAGCAAACAGTTTCCAGTCCCAGAGGGTTTCCAAGAAAAAAAGATAAAAACAACTGTAGCCAGGGATTAGGTTCCAGATATGGGACCAGGTGCTGGTACAATGGGAGAAAATCCTCCGTCCCCACATCAGATAATTTAAGATGCACTGGCCTAAATCATTTGATGAAACAGTTAATTGCCATATAAAGATTTAATATAGGTCAGGGGTCTTTCTCCAGATTGCTTTCTTTTTTTAAATGGCTTTGAAGCGGTCATTAGTAGTGTGCCTACTTTTCCCCACTAGAACTCATCTGCAACATCGGGCACAATTTGTGAAGCAATCTTGCTGGGTAACCTCCATTTCTTTCAGTGAGGCTTCCACATGTCAGCCATGCATGCTGCATGAAACTCAAAAGAGGTTACATAGCAGTTGTGATTGTTAAAGAGTACCCTTTGTGTGTATGCATCCTAAACTGTTGTTCTAGCATCTTTTGTGCATTTTAAAAAAACAAAAAGTAATAGAAATAGTGTTTTCTTTTCTTTAACACTAGGGGAATTGCTGTCTTCTATGAGTCTGTGTTAAAAGAACTAAATGGAATTCCAGAAATGCAAACTTATTTTAACAATTTTTCTGCTAGCACTGTTGAAAATAAGGATAAAAATGTGTTTGAGATTTAAGAAACAAAGAGAACCATGACACTCTAACAATGAACAAATTTATTACAACATAAGCTTTTATTTGGTGTTGTCCACTACGAGATATGTGAAGTTTGGTACTTCAGGTACAGCAGATTGATAGGCACACGCTGAGGACAAGAATCAAATGTTAATAGCCAGGATGGTACATTTTTTTACAGTGTGGGAATCCCACTCAAAAAATGTGCCATCAGTACTCCAGAACTTGGGTACAAGATGTCCATATCACATCCAGTATAACCTGATCATTCTACCTGCAACTGCCAGGAACAGAACCACACCCAGTATCAGGGATAGCATTTTATTATGGACATATGACTCTTGTCTCAATAATGTGCAGTCACCTATCTGAGCAAAGCATGGTGAGACTCAAAAACTAGCTAAATCCAAACAGTTGGTCACAATATGTTGCATTCATTTTGAGAGGCTCACATGAATTCTTCGTCTTGTCTAATTTACCTTATAGGACTACATATGCCCATCCCAAAAGAGATGTGTCTCTTAAAACAAAAACAGAAACAAAAAAACACAACCCTCTTATGCTGGGAATACAGAACAGCAGGAAGCCCATCACTGTCATACCTGTGAGAATAAAAAGACGCCTTTCTGCCTAACTGGCTAAAGCTGGAAACAGAATGTAGGCCTGGACAGACTATGTTCTGATTAAGTTTGCAATTCTGACTCTCTGTGTGTGTGTGTGTGTGTGTGAGAGAGAGAGAGAGAGGACATGGGAGCAGAAAGCTTCTACCAAAGGAGATACTATAATGGACTATCCCAGTTAAGCCCACTCCCCAAATTCAACTTAATTTCCAAAGGCCTGCTTTTTTAAAAAAAGGTCTATAGATTTAGATAGTATTTTAAAAAAAACACCACCCTGTATTAGTAACTGCTATAGAAATGAAAAATATTTTATACCTCTGGAAAGTGTTCCATAAAATGAGCAACTTGGCAAAAACAGGCTAAATAAATATCTACAAATTATTATGCTTTAGTTAGCACATCATGCTATGTAAATGATGGGGATTATTTTACAACTGTATTTTTAAAGAGGAGAGCATACTGGCCACTGTTTCTCAGGAAAATGTAGGAGTATTTTACAAGTATTATCACATTCATAACTCACATGGAGACTAGCTATTTTTTTTCTGAAGCGGGAGCATGAAGATGCCTGTATGTCTAAAATTAATTCAATAATGGTAGGATAGTTACCTCCTTTAGAGAGCTGGAACCAAATGCACAAGTGCAAACAATTCTCCTTATATTAAGCAGAGTTATAAACTTGACATTGGTACATCTTGGTATCTTTACTTCATGTTTGTTAACAATCTTGTATAATGCAATAGCCTGTATATTTTACACAATTTAAAGAGTGAATGATGCTTCCTACACTATCATTCTCCTCTTTTTTTTAGGAAAAAAAAATCTGAATACTGAATACAGTAAGACTTCTTGCTGAGTAGACATGTACAGATTTACACTAAATCAGCTTATGCAGTATAAGCTCATGTTGTAAACTGAAAAGTAGAAAAGACTTTAAAATTGCTGAGGGGGGGAAAAACAGTCATGGGCATGCGTGTCAACATCTACCAACATTCCATTATTAAAAAATAAATAAAATGAAGCTTAATTTAAAGTTAAAACAATGGTTACATGAGAAAACAGCCTTGAAAGGTATGTGTAAAACAAACAGGAAGAGGATGTTAAATTATATGCACTTATTTTATTTTATTTTTTAAAAAAGAAAAAAAAAGCATAAACATGCAAAATTATGTAGAAAATGCCATACCATATTGAACCTCTTAATATATCTTTGAGAATCAAGTCAAAGGAACAAAATAAAAATCACTGACTGCAGATTTTTGGTCAGTCTCTTGCTTTCACCATTTGAAGAAGAATGAGTATTCAAACTTGTAAAAACATGAGAACCAACTTGCTATAAAGGAGCCCATCTCCTTTTAGAATTTAGAGTTTTTGGTAAACATGTCATAGACCTGTTTTAAAACAGTTCCCTCCACTGATTTCTTTCTTACTCTCTGGATATAAAATTCAAGCTAAAAAGGTTTTGAAGACCGATCTCTAGCCCAAGGAAGATGTAAGGTAGGAGACTAACTCTAGCCTATGTTGAAAGGATGCTTGCCTTTGCATTCCAAAATCTGTTCTCATCTCTTTGATTCCTCCCATCCCTTCATTTCAAAAACCCTATACAATTTCACACCCTTTCCCAATATACAGAAGGGAATCTGGCATTACTCTCACTCCTTCATTCCAGCCCCTAGTATGTCCTATTTTGTTATGCAACATGCATCAGTAAAAAGTATACTGTAGAAGGTTTCAATGATACCAGGGAGGCTTACCTGAAGAAAATAAATCTGATCGCTCTGCTTCAGTTTCTGCCTGTCATAGTAGCCAAGGTACCTGCCTTCCTTCTGGAGAGAGGACAGTTGGCTCTGTTCTCCTGTCTACTGGCTCTGCTGTTCCTTTTATTCTTTTCTCCTTTGCATCACAGTTGGCAGCTGTTCTTGGATGCTGCTCTTTGCCTTGCCTGTGCCTGGATGACAACTCTAACTTCCTCTCCTTCTCTCCTCTTCAGCTGCCTAGGCTGTGGCTTTATGACTCCTGTGACTGAGTGACAAGCTCTCTCCCCGTTTACACACATCCTCTCTCTCTCTTCTCTGTGGTGGACTAAACTATAGCTTTGGCGGATGCTTCAGTTGCTATTAGCATCTAAATGGCGACAGCCAGCTCAGATTTTAACTGCCACCTACTGAATGAAAGTGGTATCACAGCTTTCAAAGAGGGCTAGCTTGTTAGTTATTTTTTCCTAGACACTTTACCAAACTCGTTAATCTCCTCTACAGTTTCCCTCACATACTCAAAAACTATGTCCTTTTGCTGATCTATGTGCATCTCAAATTACAGAACCTGTTTTGGATTAAGAACTTCCAAAATCCCCAACCAACAAGCCCATATCCATCAGTGAACCAATTTTATGATTATCAATTAGAGATAATGTGAGGGTGTAAAAAAAAAACTGCATTATCAAAAATCATTTCCTGTCTCACATTTTTTTCAGAGGCAGAATAGAGGAGTAGATCAAAAGTTAGAACAATTTTTTTAAAAAAATATATGGAGATGGAGCATCCAGTCTCCATGCAAATAAGACATTCTGATCTTGAAATCCATCCCCCTAATCACAGATTTGTTTGTCAGTGATGAAGAAAAACTATCTGCACATGCTAAGTGAGACTCTTGTTTTGTTATTATTTCAGGTACTAAAGAGGTATTGGACAATATTGTACAAAGGAAAACTTGTTTTAACCTCAAAATCAGTATCACAGTGACTATTAATAAACTGTAAATACAGAAGGATTCTTGTAATGCAGATGTCCTAGATGATCCTTGAGCTGCATTTTCTATTTCATGTATAATCCCAATATGACCTAGAGTGCATGCAGACTTAAAAATAGCTCTTTGCAGTTCCACATAAAGAATATCAACATTTGTGCATAAACAGAACACAAGAGACTCAAAATGACAAGATTCACCATGTAGGCACAGTAATCTGAAACAATCATTCATTTTGCATCATCTTGACTGCCATCCTGAATTACACCTTGTGCTAAATTTGGTCAGGATTGTTTAATAAAGGTTACACACTTTTAATTGGTTTAATCACTAAATTAATCAACAAATGCCGTGGCTTTTTTATGGTTAGACTCCCAGTTTTGATTGCCCAGGTAGAAAGTAGAAGAACACATCTTTTGAAGGCTTTAAAAATAGAATGAGAGATAACATAACATAGATGTAGAATAGGACAGAAATATAAACAGCAGTTTTTGTTTATTAAAAGGATAAACAAAAAGAAATGCAGGATGTTGTCTGAATATGAGAGACATGGATTTTCTTGAACCCAGTTATGCACATGGATTATTTTACTTTTAAACAGTTGTTTAAATTCAATTTGAATGTTACTAAGCAGTTTTCTCTCAGAACATTGAAAAAAAAGGTCTGATATCACCTTTATGGCCCTTTCCACACGGAATTAATTCGGCATGGGGCGACCCCCGAAGAGCGCGATCCGCACGTTATAGTGCTCTGTGTCGAATATATTTCTGAGGCTCCGCACGTTCAAGCGCATGCGGGCGGCAGCATCGGCCAGCGCGCGATCTTTTCAAAAACCGGGAGAGAAGGTGCTCTTTTTTTTAAATCGCTCTATGGAGATCGATTACGGATGTGTGGAAGCAAAAATACGGGCTTATTTTGGCGTGACGTAAAAGGTGGGCGGGCCGTGGCGCCAACGGTCGCCCCGCCCCAACAGAGAGCAGGAGGGCGCCATTTTTTTTTCAGGAGTCGGGCGGCGTTGCAGCAGAAGATTCTTCTCCCATCAGGACCAGGGAAAAAGCTTACAGGTAAGTGTTTTAACTTTACCGAGAAAGGGTTGTAGGGGTTTGGGGAATGCTAGGGACCCCGGAGTGGCCCCGTAGCCCCTTCCGCAGTTTTAACCGCTTGTTGCGCGCGAACCGCGGTTTGCCCAGGCCTGTGTTTTGGGCCTGGGGGGGCCGCGAGTTGCCACGGGGGTCGGGCGGCTCACTTGCCGTGCGCGGGGGGTGGCTGGGAGGGGGCGGTGAAGAAGACAAACATTTCAACATGCTGTGGAAAGGTGTAAGCGGGGTGACCATGGCCGGTTCGCGTGCTCGTGTGGGTAGCGGAAAGCCGCGCGTGGCCATGCGCAGAAGCAAGGGGGTCGGGTTGTGTGGGTTGGTTTGTGGGGTTTTTTTGCCTGTGTGCTGTGACTGCGTAAAGGATGATTGCACCATTCCCCCTGCTTGTCTGCTTGCCGCCCTTAGCTTGTCATGGCCACCACGGAGGGAGGGGGTCGCGGGAGGGTGGGGGGAGGCCAGGCTGCAACAAGGGGGTGCTTGTGCGTGGAACTAAAACACCTCTCTCTCCACAGGTGTCGGTCGCCACCACCGTCGGTGTTTCCGCCGGCAGGAGGTAAGCTGGGCGCCCATTCAGGCCACCCGGCCGGGGGGGGGAGGGGGGAGGGCAAGGGCGACACCAGGCGCTGGCGGTGTGCCAGGGGAACCTTTTGTGCCCTAGTCGGTGTCGCCTCCACGACCTCTGTTGTGCGCATGGTGTGTGCCCCAGCACAAACCCTGCAAAATAAAAACACCTCAGGGGCAGGTTTTTGTTAAATAATATTTTTTTATTAATAAATACATTTGAAACTATTTACAGCTTAGAACAGGGGGCAGGTGAGCGTCGAGGGATGTGGGGGCGGGGTGGGACGAACTGGGAACAGGGAAAACAGGGGAAGGGGGGAGAACTGTTAGTCGTCGTGGCACCGCGCAGCCCAAGCGGCCCCTCTCCTCTCCTCTGGTGAAGGTAACCTGGAGACTGTGTGGAGAGTTAGATAGAAACGTGGCCATCAACCCATGTCCTGGAATAGCCTTCGGAAGAAGGCCCCCTTTAATTCCTCCTCCACAACCTTGCGCGCGCTGACCTCGCTCCTTCCTTACCTTCCCCCCCGCGTCGCGGCTTCCTCAGGTTCCTCCAGCCTTTGCGCTGGCCCTGTTCTCTCCCTGTAAGGACAGGAAAATTTTTATTCACTGCTGCGATTGCCGCGGTGCAGGACTGGCAGTGGAGTAGGTGTTACTTCGTGTCACTCCACGCTGTTCTCTCCCCGTCGGCACCACCCATGCTGGGGAACCGCGGCCATCCACATCACGTACAATGTCTCATAGTGCGGTGGTCTAGCGGCGGGAGGGGGGTTGCCGCCATGCAGGGCCAACGCGCGGTAAAAGGCGCCCCTCACTGCACGCAACCGCCGTGCCACCTCTGCCGTCGCCCGCTCCTGCCCGCGCCTTGAGAGGCAGTAGGCCACGGTCTTGAGGTGCGGTGCCTGGCAAGGGTGCTCGCGGTGCATAAGCTCCCTCACCCCACCGCTCCACCTTGCAAGCGCAGCATTTCCTCCGTCTCCTGTTCCCCATTCTCCCCCTTCCGCCATTGCTGCTGGGTGGACCAGGAGAAGCCACGTCCTGGGGTTTGGGCGGTAAAAAAAAGTTCCACGTGCACCCATCTCCCGCCTAGACATTGCTGCCGTTACTTCGTTCCGCCACTAGGGGGATCATCGCCAGTAACATCATCTCGCGGGAACGGGCATGCTCTTTCCCGCGACATCCCTGTTTGCTTTCGGTGCGGGCTTGGTCGCGCGGCCATCTCAGGAAGAGGGGGGGGAAATGCGGGGGAGGTTGGGACCAGGGAAGGAAGGTTTAGGGTTGTGGGTGTCCACGGTCCCGTGACGGCCGCGGGGCCTTTGCGGTCCCAATTTACAAACCCCCCGGGCCCGTTGTTTTTCTTCCGGGGGCGATGCGCGCCAAGTGCGTGTGGTGGCGCCCAGCCCCACCGAACTTTTGCCTCATTGGAGGCTGTAGCTGGTCCCCTCTCGGGTGCTATGGTCCTGCCGCCATCACTGTCCGTGCACGCGAGAGGGCGGGGTGGTTTCGGCCTGCTCGGATTGGGTGCAGGGAAAGGGTCTGTTTTGTTAATTCCAACGAAATTCTTTGGGACTAACCCTCCTATTAGGCAGCATGATTCTGCTGCCCTAGATAAGCTGTTCTCTGGGGTGTCATAACAGGGGTGCTAATCGTTAGCCGTGCAATGCTTCGTGATGTGATGTGTGTGTGTGTGTGTGTGTGCGCGGCGTGCATTTTTTTGCCCCCACCCTGCCTGGTGGGTTAAACTCTTTGGGGCCAGCCAGGGGGTGCCCTGTCTTTAAAACGCAACAGAAACTTTACTCTGGGAAAGCTTTCCTTATTTGGTTTCCACCTCGGACAGCCGTTCCCCGAACGAAACCCGCATTTTTCCCCAGTCCCCCCCACACCTGGCCTTTATAAAGGGGGGTGGGGAACTGAAAGTATTACTTTCCGGAAAAAAAACCCCCTTCTCCATTAGGCCTCTCCTTAGTCCCTGGATTTTTGGCATTGAGTATCTTACAAATTCAGCTTGGCTTTTGGGAAAAGGGGAAGAAATGGGGGGAAACAAAGTTTCGGGGGGTTTAAAAAGGCCCATGGCAAAACAAATATGATTTCTACCCGTGGGGGGGTTTTCTCTCGCTCCCCGCAATCCCCAAAAACCCTTGGGGTAAAGGGAAAAAAAATTTTGCCCTGGAAATCTTTTTGGGGGGCGATGCCCTTTATCCTCCCCTCCCCGCCCTGCCATCCTCCTTGGAAAGGGGGGGGCCCCGGGAGAACTGTAATTGGACCTTCCTTCCCATCGTCTCCCTTTTTTCACCTGCTTTTGTTCATTCCCCACATACTTGTGGGCGCCAAAGTGGTTTTCCCTAGGCTCCCTTAAATTTGGAATCCTTCCCCCCTTAACAATTTGGCAAACCAAAATTCACTTAAAAAAATAAAGGTGGTTTCCCAACCCTTCCTTCCTGTTGTGGGGTTTTCCTTGAGGCCATTTCCCGGGGGAGGAAATCTTTGCTGGCTCTCCCCGTTTGGTTTCCACGCTGATGATGGAACAAGGGGAAGGGGAAGAGAGAGCCCCCCTGGAAGGGGGGGGCCATGTTTTGAGGCGAATTTTTTCCGGGGGGGCCCAAAGTCCCCGGGAAAAGAGGGGGGTTTCCATTGCCCGGGGGCTGCAAGGGGGCGCGGTTTTGCTTGGGGGGCTTCCGAAAATGGGGGGCCCTTTCGATGGGGGGGGAAAAAGGGGTTTTCAACGGGACCTCCGGGAGTCCCACCGGAACCTGGAGATCTTTGTGGAAATTCCCGGGGAAAACCCGGCAAAGGACACAAGCGCCCCACCGAAATGCCGGACAAAGACAAAGAAAATGGGGCTAACAGGGAGGCGGTGGCTGCCAACAAGCGCACGGGGGAAAAAAAGGCATTTGTCCCTTTTTGATGAGCTCTCCGCATCCTTGGCGGCGGCGCCAAACGCAAACCCGCCCCGGGGGGGGTTAGGGGCTTGGTCGTGGCGGGGGAGACGGGGGGACTTGAGGAAGGGGGGGCCGCGTGGGGGTCCGGGGGGCGGCCGCGGGGGTCATATTGGGTGAACCTCCCGGGCCTTGGTTTTTCCCACCAAAGGGGTTTAAAATATTTTTCCCTTGCCTTTCAAAATGCTGAGCAAATCTCCCCCAAATCAGCCAGGAGCTTTTTTTGGATCCGGGAACGGGCCCCCCGACGAGGAAACATATGGTAAGTGGCACCCCGGGGGGGGCCCCTCCCCGGGGCCCGGGGGGGGAACCCCCCCCCCCCTTGGGTTTTAGATAAAAACGGGAAGGGGGGGCCCATGGTATGGGGGGACTACTATTTTTTTCCCCCCGGGGGGAGGAAAAAGTTCCCCCACGGGGGATTGGAACCAAAAGACAATAGCAAATTTTTCCACGACGACAGGGGGGACGGGCGCCGCTGGGAAAGGGAAAAGGGGTGGGCGCGGAAGGGATGGGGTGGTGACCGGCACGGTGGGGCAGGCGTTGGCCGGGAATTTTCGGCCGAGCTGAGACGACCCATGCGCTGGAGTGGAACGCCCTCTTTTTCTTGAAGCATGAAGGGAAAATTTTCTCTCCCAAAATTTCCAGGGGGGCCGGAAAGGGGCCAGACCACCCAAAGGCCACTCAAGTCCACCAGCACAAGCAGCAATGGAAAAAGGTGGGTCGCGCCCGAAATTTCCCTTTCCCCTGGCCCAAACCTTTGATGCCGTGGGGCCCCGCCGGCGGTGCCGAGCA
>CAOLHI010007323.1:0-16758 GCA_948474755.1 Ctenosaura bakeri
AGCTGGCATTAATCAGTTTATATGAATGATTAGAACAGATGGGCTTATGATTTGGTGTTGATCTGTTTTGAGTAAGTAATAGGACTGGATAAGGATAAAATGCAAAAAAAGAGTATTTGCTATGAAAAACATTATGGTTTAGCAGGAGAATTCAAATATGAAAGTAAGTATGCTCAGCTGGTTAGTGAGAGGAAGTTAAAGAATGATAGAGTTACATGTATAGGAATGGATGTTGCCACTAAATTGTCAGATTTAGAAGGATATGATAAGTAAATCTAGTGATATATAAGAATCTTTAAGTATTTTTGTAATCCTAGCATAAGATTATGTGTTTGGCTCAGAATGTAGTGTGTATTTGTGTTTATGGATTTAATTATATGTTAGTTCATTTTTTTTTGTAAGAAGAGTTAATGTTGATATTGTATTGTACTGTGTGTATGTTTGTATTTATGTGTTTTTGTATGTCTTTTATGTGAATTCAATAAATTCTATTTTTAATAATAAAAAAAGAAAAAAAGAAAATGGGGATTATTAAGAGAGTTTACATATTTAAATTTAAAACATTGTATTCTTTTTCGTATTTTTTTAGTATCTAGACAGATGGAAAGACTCATGTATATTTCTTATTTGTACTTTTTTTAAGTTTAATTGTGTACTTAGACTAAAGGGAGTGAGGTCAGAATCATATGATTACAATGGATATACTTTCTGAACATATTAAGGAGAATTCAGAAAAAAGCACTAAAATGATGACAAAAGTTACTCTGCAGTTACACCCCAGTTACAAGTTAGTTAGTTCAACTTATCCAAAGTTACTTCATAGTTACTCCAAGTAACTCTGTAGTTACTCTGTAGTTACTAGTTAGTTACTTTGCAGTTACTGGATAGTTACTCCACAGTTACTCTGAGCTACTCCAAAGTTACTTTGTTGCTCCAAGTCACTCTGTGGTTACTCTGGAGTTACACCACGGTTACTAGCTACTCCATAGTTATTCTGAGTTACTCCAGAGTTACTATGTAGTTTCTCCATAGTTACTTCCTAGTGACTCTGTAATTACTTTTTAGTTACTTCCTTTACTCTTACTCTTTAATCTCATTCTGCTCGTTTGCTTCGATTTCCCCCCTATTTTACTTCAATTTAACTGTGACTTTACTCCTAACGTACTCCAACTTTACTGGAGTAATATTAGAGTGGAATAATTGGAATATAAGGTTGTCTGATATCTGTTTTCATTTTCTCATATTTTTTTATTTCTTCTTTTTTTATTCAGCTACTATTTTTTTATTTTACCTTAATTTTTAATTTCTTTTACGTGACAAAATTAAGTTAGAAATACAGTAAATTCCATGAATAGATTAGAGGTTTGAGACTTTTGGGATGAAATTTGTAACATTAAGGCAAAATAGAACTCCCGTTAGCAATAGAGAGGAAGTTTGTTTATCTTTATGCCAACGTTGTCACTTTATGAAAGTTTGTTCACATTCACATTGATAAGCGAACCCACACATTATGTATACCTCTGTCAAAATATTATTTCATACTTTTCCTTCTGCAATGTTCTTATTTTATTTTATTTTTTTGTCCATAACTGGATAATTACTTTTTCCATGTTGTTTTGTTTCACTCCCTTCTTTCTCTTTATTTCTGGATTGATCTAAGGTGACGTATGCTTCGCTATGTCTCGTTGTGTTTTTTGTTTTTTGTTTGTATCTAAATAAAATGACCTCATTTCCAAAAAAGAAAGAAAGAAAGAAAGAAAGAGGGAGAGAAAAAGATTCCCCTACGATCTGGTAAAGATTTATGGCCAAACTGTCAAGGGGGTACTGCCAAGCATGTCTCTCCTTCTGCCGTCCTCTGAAAGATTGAATCTTAGACAGAGAAAAAGCAGCCATATTTAGCAAGCAGCTCCTTCTTCAATGCACATGGAAATCAGTGACAGAGGCGCAAGCCCCACCCTCGTTGGTCAAGTGCTGGAGGAGACCTCAAGTCCAGGAAGAGGAAGAGCCAGAGAAAACTTTTTTTGCACTCTGAGTTGTCCTCCCGTCAGAGAGAGGGCCTGAAAGACAGAGGGAGCATTTCTATTCCCTTACTAGTTGCTAGCTCCACCCCCGAGCAATTCAAGGAATCAGCAGATGCCCCCCTCACTGACATCAAATGCTCAGGGAGAGCACCTAGCCTGAGAAAAGGACTCCTTCATGATCTTGTAAAGACTTACAGCAAAACAATGAAGGAGGAACTGTTACCACGGTTCTGACATGCCAGGTGATAGCACTAGATATGGCCTTGATATCAAACTTCTTTGGCCTTCACTTGACCTTTCTCTGCCACCCTGCTCCACGTCTTTGCATAAAGCTCCGTGGTTGGACATTCCAATCCCCACTCAGGCAGGCAGATTAACGCCACTCCGTTGCTTCAGGGACCATTTCTTGCAGACACACCCTGCTTAAGCGCGACTTTACACAAAGACGCACGTACGGCCCTGAGCCGGCACCCTCTCAATGCTGAGCCAGTTGCATACTGGCTACATTATTGTTATCCAGCGCTAAGCTAATCGTGTAAAACCTGACCTTTTCCAATGCTTCTCTCTCACACTTCAAGATATCCTCCAAGTACATCTCACCGTTGCTCTCCCATCAGAGACTGAGCTTGAAAGGCAGAGGAAGCAGTTATATACATCTAGGAGTTGCTAGCTCCACCCACAAGAAATTCAAGGTCTGAGCACATGCCCCACCCACTTACATCGGGCTCAAGGCCTCCTGCACTCTTCTGAGAGGCTGACCCTGAAAAAGAAAAAAAGAAATCATATTTAGCTGGTGGCTCCTTCTTCCACCCACATGGAAAACAGTGACAGAGGCACAAGCCCCAAGCCCACTGACTGAGTGCTTCGGGAGATCTCATATCCGTAAATAGGAAAACCCCTAGATAACTTCAAAATCTTATGCTCAAACTTTCAAAGATGCCCTCTCAATACACCTCACCTTGCTACTCCTCGCTGAGGCTGAAAGAGAGTGAGCGAGCGAGGACTTATAGATCTCTAATAGGTGCTAGCTCCACCCCCTAGCCATTCAAGAACTGAGCAGATGCTCCACCACTTAGAAGAAGTGCCTCGGGAAAGCACCTAGCCATCAGCAAAGACTCACTAGGAACTTGTCAAGGCTCACATCCACACCATCAAGGTTCCCTGCCAAGCGCAGCTCTCCTTCCGCTCCCGTCTCAGAGATTAAACCTGAAGCAGAGAAATGTAATTATGTTAATCTAAAGGCAGCTTAATCCACCCACAAGGAAATCAGTGACAGAGGCTCTAGCCCCACCTTTATTGACCAAGTGCTGCAGAAGGCCTCTTGTCTAGGAAGAAGAGGAAAGACCCCTAAAAAATTCAAAATTTTACAAGCACATCACTTTTCTTCTCCCATGTGAGACTGAATGAGGAGTTGTATACGTCTAATAGATTCTAGTTCCACCCTCTAGTAATTCAAGGAGTGAGCAGATGCCCCACCCACTTCCATCCCGTGCTCAGAGAGCACCTGGCCAGAGAGAAACATTCCCCTATGATCCTGTAAAGACTGACAGCCAAATATGTCCTCCTGACGCACCTCACCTTTGCTTTCCCATCAGATACTGAACCTGAAAGAAAGAGAGAGCAGTTAAACACATTTAGGACTTGCGTGCTCCACCCCCAAGCAATTCAAGCCCTGAGCGGATGCTCCACCTACTGACCTCAAGTGCTCAAGGCCAGAGACAAGGTGTCCACTATGACCTTGTCCGGAATTACAAGGAAATCAGTGAGAGAGGCACAGTCCCAAACTCTATTGACCAAATGCTCCAGGAGACCTCATGTCCAAAAACAGAAAAATGCACAGAAAACTTCAAAATCTGATGCTCAAACCTTGAAAGATGTCCTCCCAACATACCCCACCTTTCCTCTCCCCCTCAGACACTTAGCCTGAAAGACAGAGAGAGCAGTTATATACATCTGGTGTTGCTAGCTCCACCCCCTAGCAATTCAGGACAGAGCAGATGCCCCACCCACCTACATCAGGTAATAAGGGAGAGACAAAGACTCCCCTAGGATTTTAAAGATAAAACAGAACTCCAGTTAGCAATAGAGAGGAAGTTTGTTTACCTTTCCATCCACCTTGTCACTTTATGACACTTTGTTCAAGTTCACATTGAGAAGCGAACCCACACATTATGTATACCTATGTCAGAATTATGATTTCTTACTTTTCCTTCTGCAATTGTCTTATTTTTTTTTTGTCCATAACTGGATACTTACTTCTTTCCATTTTGTTTTGTTTCACTCTCTTCTTTCTCTTTTTTTTTCTATTGATCTAAGATGACGCATGTTTCGGTATGCCCTCTTGCATTATTTGTTGTAGCTAAGTAAAACAAACTAATTTCAAAAAAAAGAAACACAGTGAGAGAGGCGTAAAGTTGGATGAATAAGGTTCAAGGAGTACAGTTGGAGGAGTAAAGTTGGAGGGGTGAAGTTGGAGGGGTGAATTTGGAGAGGAAAGGATGGAAGGAAAAAGTTGGAGGAGTCATGTGGGAGGAGTAAACTGGGAGGAGTAAATTGACAGGAGTAAAGTTTGGGGAGTAAATTTGGAGAAGTAAAGTTGAAGGAGAAAATTTGGAGATGTAAAGTTAGAGTGGTAAAGTTGGAGAAGTGAAGTTGCGGGGGCAAAGTTGGAGGGGTGAAGTTGTGGAGCAAAGTTCAAGGGTAAAGTTGGTTGGATAAATTTGAGAGGTAATGTTGGAGGGGGGAAAATTGGCTGCGGAAACTTGGAAGGGATAATGTTGGAGGCCTAATGCTCAGTGGTGAACTTGTAGGAGAAAAATTTGAGGAGTATAGTTGGATCGGTAAAGTTGGAAGAGTAAAATAGGGCCCTTTTCTCAACGGGGTGCCGGACTCTTCCTGCGCGATCCAGGCGGGCTTTTCCTTAATCCTCACTAACACGTACCGAACTTTTACTAGCGTTCTCACGGCTCCCTAGGGATGAAGCTTAGGAAGCATCAGAGCATTCACACAATATTACCATTGCCACTCCCGAGGCTGTCCTTTCCCCGCCCTGCCTAGCATTTCATTTGATTGGTGTGCCTATTTTTAAAAGAAACATTTGCAGCAGCATCAATGACGTCAGTACGCATGCGCGTTCCCTCACATCATCCCACGACTCCGCCCCCTCGCCCTCCCACACGCCTTTTGAACCGCCGTGAAACTTTTTCCTCCTGTCCGCTTGCTTTCTGCTGTTTGGTGTATGGAGAACGGTGGCCACGATCATTGCTGGGTTCCTCGCCCCGTTAATGACTGCCATTTCAGCCTTGTTGGTGGCACTGGAAGTTGCTGGCCCGAAGATGGCGCGAGGAGGCGCAGGCTGGCCAGGAACCGTCGCGATGCTGTGAGACGCTCGAGTTTGTATTTCCCACTTCTGGCACCTCTCTTGTGCGAAGTCCCGCGCCCCAAAAGGTGGTGGGTCTAGGGAGCGGATGTGGCGGATGTGGTGGTCCGAGGAGGTACTGGAGAAATGGGACGACAACCAGTGGCTATATCACTTCAGGATGACCAAGCCACCCTCTTTGAAATCGCGGGGCGCCTGCGTCCCTACCTTGAAAGAAGAACCACAGAGATGGTACAAGTGATTTCAGTGGAGGAGAGGGTGGCCATCACTGTGTGGTGGCTTACATCGCCTCTGATATACCGCAAGACAGCGACACTTTTGGCTTGGGTGTGTCCACGGTGTCTGTAATCGTGATCGAAGTGTGCCTTGCGATCGAGCATGTGCTTCTGGCATCCACTGTGTGCCTAGGAGACTACCGGAGGGTAGGTACGCTAATTCCCATTCCCAGGGGCTGAAATGGGAGGGGGGGGGTTGACTTCCCTGGGAAAGGAAGTTGCGTCTTGCAAGGAACTGGCGCCAAGACAGCAGAGTTGCAAAGCAAATTGCCACCCCGAAGAGAGTACAGCAGGGTTGGCATGGATAGCCAGTGGGTTCCCAGTATCCGGATTCCTCGAAGTTAAGTCCTTCCAGCAGAAAGTGTCCCTTAAAAAATACAATCTGACAACTACAACCCGTGGAGACAGTGCGGGCTGTGAGGTTGGAGCTGCAGGGTTTGGGGCGTTCCAGCGACAAGGCGGTCTGAATGGCCCAGGGAAACCCTTTCTGGTATGGCATGCCAGCCAGCAGGGCCACCGAGGTGGCACTGTCTCTTGGCAGAAGGCTGCACGGCACTTTTCAGGTGGTTAGTGTGTGCGTCAGAGTTGGAAGGGGTTAAGCAGGGGTTTGTTTGGATGCCCGCTGTGTATCCCTTTGCTTATAATCCACTTCGTTGGGATCTCGCCCAGCAGGGCCCCTGAGCAGCACTGTCCCAAACAGAAGCCCGCAGAGCGCTTTTCTGCTGATTAGTGGGGCCGGAGTAGGAAGGATTTTTTCCCGGGTTTGTCAGGATGACCACCGGGTGTCCCTTTCCTTGTAAAATCCAGTTTATGTCATCTCGGCCATCAGGGCCCCTGGGGCTGAACGGAGGGCTGCAGGGCACTTTGCCCCCTCCAAGAACAGACATTTCCGCCGAAGGGAACCAGGAACACTCTGCGAGGCTTGCCTCTTGTTCTCAAGCAGCATTATTTTATTTTCCCATGGGAACCGTGGGAGTTTTTTATTCGGTAACCATGCCTTGAATGGGCCAAGCAATGGAGTTTTGGTCTGGCCCTGAAATCCTGGAAAGGCAAGCTGGTGCCAGGGGATGTATGCGCATGCACCACAACCAAACTTTGGCTCGCAATGCGACAAACTTTTGACTACTTTTTTTCTTGCCTTTCTACATTTACAGATAATGGATGGTTTCCGCCATAAAAATGGGGGTCTCCCCAGTGCGTTGGAGTTGTGGATGGAACGCACATAAAAGTAAGACACCAAAGGGGCGGGGAGAAGAATTTGTGAACAGGAAGAGTGCCTTCTCCATTCTCCTCCAGGGAGAGTGGATCATTCGGGGAAGTTTGTGGACATTGTGCTTGGCTACACTGGGAAGAACGCACGATGCCTTCATTTTCCGGCACTTATCCCTCTGGCATGCCATGGAGGCTGGGAGTTCGTCCCCGGAAACCCGACCATAACCATCGGCGGTGTCAGCATAGGCCCGGTTTATCCTGGGGACGCTGCATACCCACTTTCGAGATGGCTAATGAAGCCTTACGGCGGAGATCTCACCCCTAAGAAGATTGCGTACAATAGGGTGTTCAACCACTGCAGGAATGTGGTTCAGTCGTGCTTTTGCAGGCTTAAGGCCAGATGGGGGTGTCTCTCAGCCCCTTTGACAGTCTCGGAAAAGAACTATCTCCCCGTGGTGTCTGCTTGCGTGGTCCTACACAACATTTGTGAGAGCAAGGGGCACCTTCTCCACCCTGTGCTAGAGAGCTGCAGCCCCCTTGCTGACTCTGGCACGCACCAACAGGGATAACCCTCCCACTTTAAGCAGGATCCATGAAGGGGAATCGGTAAGGGACGCTATCGCCAATATGATTGCTGGCAACTGCGATTAGCTGTCACCGGGTTATCCCCCACCTTTTTTGAGTCCCCCCCGCACACAGTAAGGAGTATGTCTTTTTTTCAGCAGCACCCCCACAGTATTCGACCTCTACTTTTCTTTAATATGCATTCAACCAAAACTGTAATAACAAATAAATATGAATCTTTTCTTAGAAACTGGGCTCAAACTTTATTTGACTTTTCTAAAAACGTGACATAAAAAACTCAGGTTGAAGAAACAAACTACATTAAAAACATGTCCCATGCATAACCAATCATACAATTGCCCTGCTTGGGAAAGAAAAGCAAATACTCAAATATCTTTCCTGCACCAGGGCCCACGAAATGCTCAAGGGCTATAAATTTGACGTGGTTTTCTGGCCCTTGCTGCCTTGCCCCTCCCTCCCTCCTGCTCCCGATTGGGAACCACCGCTGTGCCACTCCCTGGGACGTTTTCGCTGTCGGCACCAAAAGTTTGCATCTTGGGTCAGGGAGGAGCCGGCCGGTGATTGGCTTCTTCCGGCCATGTCCAACGTCACCGTTGAAATATTTGCCATTGCATTGGCGCAAACCCTTAGAAGGGAGATTATCTCCTGGCGCGCATCCTCTGCCCCTCGCGTTATCTTGAGACACCTGTTTTCGATCCATTGCGAAGCTGCTGCCTGTTCATTTCCTCCTGTTCAGACGATCTTAAGTGTAAGGTTTCCTTGCGTATGATAGCACCTTGTCTCGGGAACCCACCGCGGTTCTGTTCCTGCTCATCCTTAGGTGTGACAGGGGGGACATTCTTTCAATGGGCATCTCGCTTTCTGTCCGGGAGCATACTGCGGCAGTCATCTGTTTGGAATAAAAGGAAAATTAAAAAAACATGGCGTGGCCCTGATGTGCATTGTTCAGAGTTCAGATATGTGAAGTATGGGCAAGGGGTGAGTAGACAGCCATTTGTAAAGTCAAGGTACTCACAAAACTGTAGAAAGATATTAAAAAGACCAAGCAGTCATCACACTGCTGTACCTTGCATCATGTCAGATTTCAGCCTCCAACAGGAAGGTTGCCAAGTAACGTAAAATGGTTTGTCCAACAACAGGCTGTATTGGAATGTGACTTCCGGACATTGCACTAACGGTTGCACAGAGACTTTAACTGTGAAGGGCACATCCGTGCCCAGTTGTCCCTGCCATGAAGGCTCGAAAAGAACAATGGGCATATCAAGGCCGCTGCTGTTAAGCCATGCTTGAATCTCCAAACCTGTGGTGACAAATCATACCACGGTTATCGCAATGCAATAGAGATCTGAGCAGCAGTATCGTGGTGTGGCAGATTTCTGACTCACCAGCAGCTGTGGTGCTAGTACTCCCCGGTGCAGGGGTTTCCTCATGGCATTGGTGTGGGGCAGCTGTCCTTGATCCCTGCTTGGAGGTAAAATGAAATAGTTAGCCCTTGCACCAGGAGGTTCAAAATGCTTGGCCAGGGACAATACATTTTCAAGGAAGTGCCATAAACTTTGATCCCTGCAATTTCCACACTCCTGCTATGAAGAAGGGAACACAGCAACGTCGATGGCCTTGAGCACCCAGGAGGTGCCAAAGGTGCAGGAAAGTTGGAATGCCGCCACTTTTGCTGCGAAGGGAAAGCATTATAAAGGTGCAACACGTGTGGTGGACCGTTAGGGCCATGCATGTAATGCGCCCCTCTGGCATCTGATGCCTGCTCTCTGGCCCTCACCCACCTGGAATCTAGGTATGGCCGTTTTCCTAAGTTGCCTTTTTTTTTTTTTTTAAAGGGGTATTGGGCTGTAAATCCAAATTTCATGCAGGAGAAAGCCAAGCAGCCTCACCTGATGTGTCGCCATCCTAAGAGCCCTGGGAGATCTGATCAAATAGTTCCTGGGCCAATCAAGTTGGTCCAGCCCTGCAAAAGGCAAACAATATGTATGAGCGCAAAATACTCATAAGGGGGATGGGAAAAAATGGACAATTCCCTGCCCAACATACCTTCTGCTGCCACGGTATCAGTCGGTGATTGCTCACCATCCATGGCGATCTGCAAGCTCTCTATGACTCTTGGTGGGTCGGCACTGGCGTCCCCCCCAAAATCCTGGAGAGTTCTTCAAAGTACGGACATTCAACCCTGGCTGCTCCCGTCCTTTTATTAGCTGCCACAGCCTCACGGTAGGCTGCACGCAGTCTTTTGGTCTTCGTCCGGCACTCCTCCGCAGTCCGCCTATGCCCCCTCTTATTCATTTCTCTTGGGATTTCCCTCGAAAATCTCGAATGTTTCTATAGGTCGCCTGCAGGTCCCCTCTGGAATTTCCTCTCCCCAAATGTCCAAGAGATTTTTTATCTCCGTGTGACGCCAGGCTAAGCCTTCTCCCCTTAAGGGGTGTCGCCTCAAAGAAAACCTCTTCATCCTCCATGCTGCAGTCACTCCCCTGCGTGTGCTCCCCGCTTTGCATGTTACCTTGTTTTCCTTTCGGGGTTTCCCCTTTGCAAAGCTCCTTCCCCCTCCCTACACGTCCGCTCAAGTGAAAAATGGCTCCTCCCTTTGTTTTCCCTCCTCGTCGCATTTCGCGCATGCGTTCTTCTGGCGCACGGGAAAATGGCGGCGCCAAGAAAAACCCCTTCTGGGACAAACTGTGGCACTGCAGCCGCGTGGTTTGCTATTGGGGGTGGACGAGGGCAGTGCGGGTAAGACTGAGCAGCAGTACCGATGGAGCGGGGTCGGGAGTGGGACGGAGTTCGAGACAAGGGAGATGCTGGCGATGGTCAGGTGGTGTGGCGGTGTGAGGGAACTGATGCGCCCAAACACACCGGGCGATGATGAGCACTTCCACACCGTGGCCCATTGCCTGACACGCCATGGGCACGACAGGACTGCGGAGGAGGTCAGGCGCCCGGTCCGCGTGAGATCAAGAGGCAGTTCTTATGTTGCCTTGCGGAACTACAACGGCCACGCACCCCTGCACGCAAGGCCCCCATTTTTCCAGGTGATGCGGAGCTTGTGGAGGGCGGCGGGAGGCCCCAGCTGGACATCCCGGGCAGACGTGAGTAATTAAAGTAGACAGCACCTATATGGTTATGGGAAACCCCAGGAGAATGGGTGGCGTGTATCCCTTGCAAAGGGGATGCACTCAGCCTGATGAGAACCAACGCTTATTTTAATGTTGCACTTCCATAGGCAGAAGACACCATGGGCCTGGCCACCATCCATCGCTGGACACGCAAGGCATGGCAGGAGGCTTCAAGGGACAAAACACCTTGATTTTATGGCTTTTGGCTTCAATGTGGGGGTTAATGCTGAGTACCCTTCCCCCCATCTGAATCATAGTGAAATGACAGATCAAAGTTTACTCCTTCTAAAAGGTTACTGTGGCTGTTCACATGCCAAAACCAATTTTCCCGTTGTTTTTATTGCAGACCAAGAAAACATTCAAACTGGGGAGCAGCCAGGGACGGATGTGGAGGTGGCAGAGGAAGACCACCCTGTGTGCAGGAATAGTGGTCCAACAGTTATCCATCCTTGTTAAAACCCCCTCCCCTTTCCCTAACGCACAACCCCCCTGAACAGCACACAAAGTTTTTGTTGTTGTTGTTTGTTCCACAGTTTTTCAAATATCTATTTTTCTACACAAGAACAGTTTATTAAATATTTATTAATTTAAACAAGTGTGTGGTCCCTTCCATGTGTCCCTCTCCTGCAAAGCAGTCATGTCAGCGTTGCGGTTGTGACATGGTACTGTCGGACCACGGACCGTGGAGTTTGCCAGCAAGACAAACTGTTTTGCGTGTTTGGCGAAGTGGTGAAAGAGAGAAGAGTGTCAGTGTGGAGTTTTCACTGTGGATCAACACTGCGTGGAACGATTGGCAGTGGGACTGCGCACTCCCCGTGGATTTCCGAACCTGTGGAGACAAGGAGGGGCGTTACTAGTTATCAACAAGCTTGAGACACACGAAATCAAATGCATGATTTCCAAGCGTCAGTTCTCCTGCTGGCGCCAAGTAGTCCACAGAGCAATTTAATGAAATTAATGCATCTAAAGGTAGGCCCCAATTACCAGGAAAAAAATAGCCATTTAAAGTTTGGATAAGTCCCTCAGGCCGGTGTTGCGTCCACTGCTCAATTGCCACAGCATCCTGTTATAGCGCTGACCATTCCACTTCCAACATCATCTGGAAAACTTGTTGGAATTCCTAAGTATCGCTGAGGTTGCTGAAAGTGGAATCAACACGCTATAACAAGCTGGTGCGCCAACAGCCTTGGTTCATTTCTGTTGCATCCTGGGATCTGTAGTTTTGGTTAGCAATCTGGGCGAGGAATCCTGCCCTCTTCAGGAGGTTGGAGTGGACTCCTTGGTTTGTTTTAAAACTGCAAACCCAGCTTTCCAGGATATTTTGAAAGTGTAATCATCGCGCTATAACTGGTGTAGCCAGAAATGGCCCCGGCTCCTCTCGAAATCACATTGGCCGCCTGCTGCATGGGTGCGTGGGGCTGGTTAGAACGTTCCCTCCCTCCCTGCCTGCCTCCCTTCCCTGCTTTTCCCATTTTCCTTTCCCTCCAAAGTGCTACGAATGCCCTTTCAGTCTCCCACCTTTTTTCACTCATCAGACGCTGGAGCCATGACATCCTCGGCGAGGTTTTCCACTCACCAGCCACCACACCGCCACGTTGACACGCCCCTCGAGCTGTGAATAGAACGGGCCCTCCTCAGCTCTTGGAGGGCACCCCCGTCTTTAAAAACTCAAGGGCTCCCCCCCGGGATTTAAACAGGGGTTTCCCAGGAGGATAAGAACTATGGGAGTGTTGTCTCCAGGACGAGGCAGCCCACCCCCCATCCCTAGGCCCCTTCGGGAGCACACACCCCGGGAACCGGCAAATCACGACGCGGCACGGATCATTGATAATAGTTTAAGAAAATCTTACCTTCTTTTTTCCCCACGTTTCCTCGTCCTTTTGCTTGCTCCTGGCAGCCGCTTTTGCGGAATTGGAAAATGGTGCCGTCCGTTCGTGTTGGGGGCGGTCTTGTGGCTTCTGCTGGCCACGCCTTAATCCCTCCCTCTCTGATCGCCCGCACGAATCAGGACACACTGTCGCTTTTTCACGAAACGACGAGCGCGGATTGGAGGAAACAACCACATTTCTTCTGGTTTGTAAAAAGTGCATGGAGGTTGAATGGTGGCTCCCCCGCGTGGATTGGGGTGAGAATCCAAAAAATTTACAATGCGATCAGGTGCTCTCTAAGGTGAAAAAGGCACCCGATCGAGGTCGACCTCGGAAGATTTAACTACCCTGTGAGAAAAGGGTCAAAAAGTAAAAGTCAAGGGGAAAAGTTATGGGACTGTTAGGGTGTTAGATTTTTGGAAGTTACAGGTGTTGTGATTGTTAAATTATCTAGCAAAAATAAAACTAATTTTTGAAGAACAGAAAATGGAGATTATTAAGATAGTTTGCATATTTAAATTTTCAACGTTGCGAAGTCTCATGCATATTTCTTATTTGTTCTTTTTTGAAGTTTAATTGTGTACTTAGACTAAAGGGAGTGAGGTCAGAATCATATGATTACATAATGATAATGGATGTACTTTCTGAACTCATTGAGGGGAAAAAAGCACTAAAATAATGGCAAAGTTACTCTATATTTACTCTGCAGTTACTCCATTGTTAGTTATTTCAGCTAACCCAAAGTTACTTCTTAGTTAATCTGAGTCATTCTGTAGTTACTCTATGGTTGCTAGTCAGTTACTTCATAGTTATACAGAGTTACTCCGTAGTTACTCTGAGTCACTGCAAAGTTTTTATGTTTTGCTCCAAGTTACTCTTTGGTTACTCTGGAGTTATTCCATGGTTACTAGTCACTCCATAGTTACTCTGAGTTACTCCAGAACTGGCAGTCTTCTCCAATATTGCTTGCTAGTTACTTTGTAATTACTTTTTAGTTACTTGCACTTTACTCTTACTCGTTACTCTTACTCTACCCATTGTTTGCTTCAATTTCCCCCTATTTTACTTCAATTTCACTGTGACCATACCTCACTCTCTACATCCACTTTACTCCTAGTTTACTCCTAGTTTACTCCCACCTGTGATCTTGAGTTTACTCCTATTTTATTTCTAGTTTGCTCCTACTTTACTCTCAGTTCTGCTCTACTCTACTCCTAGTTTACTACTGCTTTACTCGTGCTTTACTCCTAGTTTACTCTTAGTTTACTCCCAGTTTACTCCTAACTTGCTCCCAGTTTACTCCTACTCTACTCCAAAGTTCACTCCTACTTTATTCATGCTTTACTTCTAGTTTACTTCTACTTTACTACCTGTTTACTCCTAGGTTACTCAACTTTACAGGAGTCAATATCAGCGGAATATTTGGAATAGACGGTTGTCTGAAATGTTTTCATTTTCTCGGTTTCCAGCTAATTTGTGGGGAAATCCCCTCTGCACCATGTTAACCCAGTCTTGAATTTAACACAATGATTCATGTCGGTGTTACATGGGATTGCAACATCCACTGTCTTCCCAAGTGCAAACTTAAAAGGTACATCATGTACGTTTTCTTTGGACTTAGGTTCTCTTGAAGCTTGGCTCAAAAAGTTAGGTGAGTAAAGTTGGAGGGGTAAACTTGGAGGAGTAAAATTGGGGTTGTAAAGTTGGAGGAGTAAAGTTGGAGGAGTAAAGTTAGAGGAGCAAAGTTCGTGAGTAAAGATGTAGGGGTAAAGTTAGAGGAGTATAGTTGGATGGGTAAAGTTGAAAGAGTAAAGTAGAGGTAAAGTTCGAGGGGCAAAGTTATGGGACTCTTAGGGTGTTATATATTTGGAAGTTAGACATGTGAACGTTAAGTTTCTCAGCAAAAATAAAACTAATTTAAAAAAAAGAAAATGGGGATGATTAAGAGAGTTTACATATTTAAATTTACAACATTGTATTCTTTTTCGTATTTTTTTAGTATCTAGATGCAAAGACTCATGTATATTTCCTATTTGTTCTTTTTTCAAGTTTGTGTACTTAGACTAAAGGGGGTGAGGTCAGAATCATATGATTACAATGGATGTACTTTCTGAACATATTAAGGAGAATTCAGAAAAAAGCACTAAAATGATGACAAAAGTTACTCTGCAGTTACACCCCAGTGACAAGTTAGTTAGTTCAACTTACCCAAAGTTACTTCATAGTTACTCCAAGTAACTCTGCAGTTACTCTGTAGTTACTAGTTACTTACTTTGCAGTTACTGGATAGTTACTCCAAAGTTACTCTGAGCTATTCCAAAGTTACTTTGTTGCTCCAAGTTACTCTGTGGTTACTCTGGAGTTACCCCACAGTTACTAGCCACTCCATAGTTATTCTGAGTTACTCCAGAGTTACTTTGTAGTTTCTCCATAGTTACTTTCTAGTTACTCTGTAATTACTTTTTAGTTACTTCAACTTTACTCTTACTCTTTACCCTCATTCTGCTCGTTTGCTTCGATTTCCCCCCCTATTTTACTTCAATTTTACTGTGAGTTTACTCCTACTGTACTCCAACTTTACTGGAGTAATATTAGAGTGGAATAATTGGAATATAAGGTAGTCTGATATCTGTTTTCATTTTCTCATGATTCTTTATTTCTTCTTTTTATTCAGCTACTATTTTTTTTATTTTGTCTTACTTTTTAATTTCTTTTACGTGACAAAATTAAGTTAGAAATACAGTAAATTCCATGAATAGATTAGAGGTTTGAGACTTTGGGGATGAAATTTGTAACATTAAGATAAAATAGAACTCCCGTTAGCAATAGAGAGGAAGTTTGTTTATCTTTATGCCGACGTTGTCACTTTATGAAAGTTTGTTCACATTCACATTGATAAGCGAACCCACACATTATGTATACCTGTGTCAGAATTAGTATTTCTTACTTTTCCTTCTGCAATTTTTATTTTTTTTTTGGTCCATAACTGGATAATTACTTTTTCCATGTTGTTTTGTTTCACTCCCTTCTTTCTCTTTATTTCTGGATTGATCTAAGGTGACGTATGTTTCGCTATGTCTCGTTGTGTTTTTTGTTTTTTGTTTGTATCTAAATAAAATGACCTCATTTCCAAAAAAGAAAGAAAGAAAGAAAGAAAGAGGGAGAGAAAAAGATTCCCCTACAATCTGGTAAAGATTTATGGCCAAACCCTCAAGGGGGTACTGCCAAGCATGTCTCTCTTCTGCCTGTCGTCTGAAAGATTGAATCTTAGACAGAGAAAAAGCAGCCATATTTAGCAAGCAGCTCCTTCTTCAATGCACATGGAAATCAGTGACAGAGGCGCAAGCCCCACCCTCGTTGGTCAAGTGCTGGAGGAGACCTCACGTCCAGGAAGAGGAAGAGCCAGAGAAAACTTTTTTTGCACTCTGAGTTGTCCTCCCATCAGAGAGAGAGCCTGAAAGACAGAGAGAGCATTTATATTCCCTTACTAATTGCTAGTTCCACCCTCTAGCAATTCAAGGAATCAGCAGATGCCCCCCTCACTGACATCAAATGCTCAGGGAGAGCACCTAGCCTGAGAAAAGGACTCCTTCCTGATCTTGTAAAGACTTGCAGCAAATCAATGAAGGAGGAACTGTTACCACGGTTCTGACATGCCAGGTGATAGCACTGGATATTGCCTTGATATCAAACTTATTTGGCCTTCACTTGACCTTTCTCTGCCACCCTGCTCTGTGAGTCGAGTAAAGCCAAAACTCCATTACAGATGTGCAGGGAGACACATAATTCACATAGTCACAGGAAGTCCTAGCCCCTTCCCATGTATTGTAGCCCCCTCCATGTGTGATGTGTTTGTCACATGACTACCTCACCTATGGTACCTCCCTTTACCTCATTCAGAAAGTAGTTTGTGATTGGAGGAAACTCATGTTACCTGTCCCTCTGGACTTCTCCTTATATGGAAAGAAGCTACTGGACACATCCTTATAAGGATAGAAGTTTCTGGGGCATTACCTGAGAAGGAGCGGCTGGTCTGGGATTGGTCGAAAAATGCTGCACTGGGCGTTAATGTTGTTCACCTGGATTAAAAAGACTTTGCCAAATCTTTACCTCTTGTTCCTTCCTCCGTGTAAGGCACCCATCTGCAGACGAACAGTGTATTTTTATACTTTTGTACTGAATAAATCTGGCCTAGCCTTTTGAGCCAAGCAACGTCTAATTATCATCATTTGCCTATTTCTCAGTAAAAGCATACCTCTTTTAGGGCGTAGAAGGTGACAGCTTTTTGGCGTCCCT
>CAOLHI010007324.1:0-16790 GCA_948474755.1 Ctenosaura bakeri
GAAGGCTGGTTCCTGTCCTCACAAAATGTGCCTATGACAGTGGAAGGATCTATATGTGCAAGACAAATACCTAGAAAGAGATGAATGCAGCCATACAGCAGGTATGGGCAAAGTACAACCCTTGACATATTGGAGGTCTGTTGCTCCCATCATCCCTCACACTGGTTGGGCTGATGGGAGCTGTAGTCAGACAATATCTGGAGGGTTACATTTTGCCCATTGCTGCAGTGGAGATTTTACCAGCAGAAGTAACCATAGAGTCATAGAAACAGAGAGTTGGAAGAGACCCTAATGGCCATTGAGTCCAACCCCCTGCACCATGCAGGAACAAACACTCAAAGCATCCCCAGCAAATGGCCATCCAGCCTCTGTTTAAAAACTTCCAAAAAAGGTGACTCCACCACATTCTGAGGCAGTATATTCCACTGTTGAATGGCTTTGATGGTCAGAAAGTTCTTTGTGATGTTTAGGTGAAATCTCTTTTCTTGTAGTTTGAATCCATTGCTCCGTGTCCTAGTTTCTGGAGCAGCATAAAACAAGCTCCATCTTCAGCATGACATCTTTTCAAATATTTAAACATGACTATCATGTCTCCTCTTAACCTTCTTTTTGTCAGGCTAAACATACCTAGCTCTCTAAACCTCTCCTCATAGGGCATGGCTTCCAGAATATCCCATGAAAACCATGCTCTTATTCCTTTTTGGTTCAAGAGTTTACACTACAGTTATAGGGACACCCCATTTATAACAAAGAGAAGTGGGTGAAGTAGCAAGTACAGTATGAGAGATATTTAAAGGGCTGTTTGTTAGAAATGTTTTTCACTGTATGTAGAGTCAGCTATCACAATATTATCTTTGTCGCTATAACTAAAACAGTATATTTTTAAAAAATACAACTCTTCATTCTGTGTGAATTATTAGTTTGTTTATTTTATCTCAGGGCTTTATCTTGCCAATACAGTGACTGCCTTGTTCATTAGAGCTTCCTATTTAGATCCATAGAAAAGAAAAGGAAAATCTTTCTCCATTAAAAACTAGATGTTAAAAAGCCAGTTTATCTGCAGATGTGTCTGGTAGACAATATAAATCTTATTTTGTGGGAACTTTTTGTTTTTATTTTCTCTCAGATGTGTGATCTCCTCACTGAATCATGGCTCCATTTTATTGTGTCACTGGAGAATGGTCAGTGTGATTCATGAAAATAAAATGAGGATGGTGCTTCCAGAGGAAATATTCTTTACCTATTGATCTTTTTCCTGCTTAGTTGTTCCTGTGTTTATTTTTCTTCTAGAATACTTGAGAGACCAAGGTGCATGTCTGTTTTTGTTTACAGTTTTGTAAATTGTATATGACAGTCAATGAACAGTGTCTGAAGAATGCACTAGAGAAACTGGAGGCTGACAGTAAACTGAAGCGTCAGCAGTTTGGAAGCCAGCTTGAGAGCTCATCAGAAATGGCAAGATCACCAGTTTCAAAACCATTACCAAAAACTACAAAGAAAACAGAAGCTGGACCAATGTTTAAAAAGGGTATTCATTTTTAAACTCAAAAAGTCCTTTCCATAGATTTCCCTTCAGCATTTTCCATTTCTGAAATGAACAGCTAAAAATAATTTCTGCTTTGCTGATAGAGCTGATGTCATTATTTCCACAACCCTAGGATCAAAACAAGTTTGAATGTATTTCTTGTTAAAGTTTTTTTCCTTATCTAATATCAGGTGATTTATTATGACTATGTCCAAAAGCAGAATAGAAAAAAATATATGTAGTATAGCATATACTTGAGAGCCAGTGTGGTGTAAGTGGTTTGAGCATTGGACTACAAATCTGGAGAACAAATCGCCTCTCAGCCATGGAAACCCATTGGTGACCTTGGACAAGTCACACTCATCACACTTTCTCAGCCTTGAAGGAAGGCACATGCAGACTTCCTCTAAACAAATCTTTCCAAGAAAACCCCCATGATAGGTTCACCTTAGGTCCGCTAAAAGTCAGAAAGTATAAAACAAAAACAGATATATACAACATATATAGCAAAAAAAAAAATATTGTTCAAGATAGAATCAACACAAAGCGTTTTAAAGCCTCCTTAATTTCAGTGGGGCAAATTTAAATATATGCTTGAATTTCTCACTGAAATGAAACAGATTATAAATGGGCTAGCAGCCACTCTTTTGATATTACTCAGTCTATTCATTTCAGTTGTACTAGTCTACTTACATATTGTAATTGTACACAGACTAACAGGGATTGCCAGTTTTAGGGGACCCTGAAGCCAGATACCTACCCCAGGATCGTCTGTGGACCTCACAGACTGCCCAATTACAGACAGGCAGAATTTTTTAAAAAATATAAAACAATACAGGAAGGCCTGTGACCTATTTGTAAGGAGAATGACCACTCATGAAGGCTTCCAAAACAAGACAATTTGTTTTTTTTTAAACTGGAAAAGAGGAGTCGAGGGGTTGGGGAGCACAAAGACAACCTTGGGAAGCTACATGAAGCCCCGGGTATGTTGCCTACTCTTGTGCTAAAATATCTTTGTAATGTTGTGCTTACATGATTTATATTCAGCAGTCACAGTTATGGTACTGCAAAAGCACTGTGAAGATAGCAGACTGCCTTATACTTTGTCAGATCATGAATCTGTCCAACTCTGTATTATCTCTACGAACTGGTAGCAACTTTCCATGTATTCAGTTAAGTGTCTTTCCCATCTGCATCTCAAAGCACTGGAGATTTAATCTGGTACCCTCTGCATGCAAAGCATATGCACATAAAACATTGGATCCCATTCCAGGAGAAAAGTGGGATGTAAATTCATTAAATAAATAAATATGTTTTATTACTAAATTATGCCACTTTCCCAGAGATCTAAGATTAGAAACTTTGGCCCTCCAGATATTACTGGATGACATCTACCACTACCCTAACCACTGACTATCCTGGCTGAAACTGAAGAGAGTTAGGCCATTTCCGCACCTTACCTCATCTCATCATCTTCCCCTCACAATTCTGGCAGTGCCTTTGCTGGGAAGGGAGCATGATGGGAATGCTTCCCTCCTCAACCGGCCAGCTCCCTGCAGAAAGGAGCATGAGCGACATGCACCTGCCCTCTGCAGTGCAGCCAGGCTCATTCCCATACTGTGCTGGGGAGGGAAGTGCCTCCATCGCTTCTTGTCCTTCTGCATGGCAGGTAAGGATGGGAGCGTGGTGCGATTGCAAGCGCTTAACAGACTTTATCCATTAAGGGAATATTTCACAATCACGATGGGTGGGGGTGGGATGGCAATGGGACCATGACGATGTTATGCAGAAGCACGGCCCACGGACAACTGCCATCCCATCCCCATAGCAGGACTGCAACACCAGTGGAAATGGTCTTAGACCCATAACAATTTCTGGAATGCCACAGGTTTATTTATTTTACACCCTACTTTTGTCCCACAGATGGGACTCAAAGACTACTTACAAACAGACAGAATACATACATAACATAAAATATATTCAAGTATGCAAAGTTAAAAATACAATTTTAAAATTCCCCAATAGACTTAGTTCAAATCCTCTTCGGCAGCAAATGAAGTCAGTGGCCAAAAGCCCACCTAAATAAAAATGTCATTGCCTGGCTATGCCAAGGTGATCAGGAAAAAACTAGTCTACCCTTCCTCAGTAGCGAGTTGCACAGCATGGGAATAGTCATTGAGAATCCTTTCCTTGTATCTCCAGTGGATGTGCCGCAGAAGGTGTTGGGATGGAGAGAACAGCCTCCTTCAAAGATCTCACAGCCTGAGCAGGCTCATCTGGGAGAATATAGTCAGAGTCCTTCAGATAACCTACTTCTAAAAGGGTTAAAGAATGGAAATCAGTGTCGTTTTTATCTTTTTTAGGATGATAGCCATGAACAGGAGTTGAAAAGACCTGGGTTGGTTAGACTGAAAATATTATAATAATGACTTCTTGACTGATGCTGCAAGTTCACAGCCAGTGCACCTTTCATGAAAGTTCTGTGCAACTTGAAAGTTTGCATAGTAGCAAAGTGCAACAAAACTTGGTTTAGTGAAGCAATTCCTTCCATAGTTTGTATCTTGGCAAATAAGTTTTCCTCTTTATTATGAGTCATTGGTTCACTTTTTCTGAAAGCAGGCAGGATGTCCATTAGAATTCAGTAAAGGAAGTGCTTAACACAGTTTCCTTCCATTCCAGAACTTCTTGGAATCATCTATATAATCATTCTGCATTTTTATACTTATTATACTACTCTCTGTTTTAAAAATGAAGAGTGGTACATAAATACCCTTATACATTATGGGAGAGAGGCAGCATGATGTAGTGGTTTCAATATTAGACTAGGATTCTGAGAGAGTAGCGTTTGAATACTCAATTGGCCATGTAAACCCACAGGGTGATCTTGGGCAAGTCACACTCTCTCAGCCTTAGAGTTTTGCAATGGCATACCTTCTTTGAATAAGTCTTCCCAAGAAACCACTATGATAGGGATCCATAAGTCAGAAAGATCTGTATAACAACCAGTATATAAACAGGCATATAAACAGGTATATAAACAAGTAAACAAAATTATTCCACATTTTGTGCATTCACACAGTTACACAAATAGAAATAAATTCACATATATGTCCAAATGAAAGTGCTCATTGCCCATGAAATTTTGATCAGAATTGGTAGGAAATATTTGAGATGAGAAACCTTCATCTTGGTAAGATTTGGCACAGTACTACAAGGCACATCAAGATGTGGCTCTGATGTTTGAGTTAATAGATGAGCTGGATTCTGTAATGCCTGAGTGCAAATGTCAGTTGGCAGATGCAAGGTTGGAGGTTCTTTACAAGTGGACTTGGCAGGTTCAGTGCAAATCAAAGTAGGAACTAACCTGCTTATGCAGATGTATGCTTTGGCTCAAGAGAACACAAAGCTGATTAGCTAATTATAAGATAAGCCTTTTTTTTTTAGTGTGCCTTACAATTTTCACATTTTTATGAAATAAATATAATAAAATGCCAAGTAAATAAAATTCTGTTACAGGTGGGCAACGCTGTTCAGTTCCAGGTCACAAAGCTTGTGTTTCTTCTACTATCAGTATGGGTGCCAGCTACAACAAAAACTCAAAGCTGATTGAAGGAAATACAACAAAGGTAGACTTTGTTAATTTAGTTTGACTTGTGCTTCTCAGTAGGTATAAGTGGTGCATTTTAAACAGAAAACAGTTGTTTTTCTTTTTTGTAGCTTATAGTTTATTAACTGCTTGTCAAGGGCAACAATACAGCACACAGACGTTACTGGTTGCAAAACACTATAAACATTTTTATATTATGTTGGTTTTGCTGACATCCCGTGATTTAGGATCATTTTTTCAGGTGTGAAGGTTTGCTAGAAGAAACAACATTTTCCATAAAGAAAATCACTCTTGGATAAAATTGTTAATGACTGTGTGAGAAATGCAAAATTGAATAATTTATTAGTACTTTAAATGCTTAAGTAGCCTGAAAGATTATGTATCACAACTCTCTATAGGAAGGGTAATTGGAAATTAATATCTTCAAACCTACACAGATCAGAAGACATTAATTGGTAAATATATGCTGTAGCCTGAAAATATTGACTATTATTTACACTAATACGTTTTAGAAGTAATTTCTTTTAAATAAGTCATTCATTCAATATCCATTCCTGTGGGAGAAAGACAACAAAGTCACTTTGCTAAGTCAATATTTGTAGAGTGTTAATATTGATCTTTTTCCCTTTGTTTTCCCTTTCCTGATTCAACCTTTACTAGTTTTCTTTCAACAGAAAATAATAGCTAGAGAAATATAAAACATTAGCTGGAAACCACTAAGATACATTAAAAATGTGCACCTTGAGACCTTTGTGTGAGGGAGAAAGAATGGTTATGACCACATAATATAACTGCAGCTAGAAGACTGAACTGATTGTTCTCTTGAGTTACATTTTTGTTTCAAATAACAACTCTGTATTTGTTATTGAACTCTGAAGTCCTTTATATCTTTAACATTGCTAGGCAGTGACATTTGTTCTATATTAAAATTTTAAAACATCCTCTCTGAGGATTTGTGTGTGTATGTGTGTTTAGGTATCTGAACCCCTGTGCAATTTAGCCTGTAATTCCAGTATGTTCAAGGGTGATATGTTGTGTGTGAAAATATATAGTTTTCTACTAGTACTAACTGGTTCTGTTTCAATGGCCTAATGAATTAGTAATGAAAAGTACCTTTCTGCACCATTATTAGTGAACAATCAGACTGGTAATTAATCTATGTTCTTTCCTTTCCTGATATTAATTAGGTGACAATGCTACACTCTGTTTGCTGCCCACCAATGAATCATAGTATGTTGCAGAAGTAAATCTGCATCAGTGGGGCAGGACTTTTACACTCAGAGGAACTTCTGTTATGCCAGCAGAAAGTTAGCTGGGAGGCACTGGAAAGAAAGCAAAAAAAAAAAAAGGCTTCCTTCCATGGTATTATAGAACTGTGGTTCTTCATGGAAATACAGAAGTTGCCATCTTTTAGGCTATAAAATACCCCTGCAAGCAACAAAGCACCATCAGATCCTATCCTTTCTCTATACTTTTGCAGCACCACTTTTTAACATGTTCATCAATAGGCGCATATCTTCTGGTCATTTTAAGTGTGCTTAGTTAATGAGGAAAGACAAGCCATAGGGGAAAGAAAAGGTAATTTCTTGATTTTACAAAATTTTTGATAACATTTTCAGGGTAAATACAGAAATGAAATGGAGTTTAACTGATATGTCCATCCTTAGTATAAAACACATTTAGTATAGCTTTTCCAATTTTTATCCTTTATAAGGTTTGGCGGTGTGAAATATTTTTTTCCCCAAAAATTAACTTGAAATCTGACAGAAGGTTGGCTAGTCTGCTGTACTTTATTAAAGATAAAGAGCTCTAGAGTTATACAATATAAAAGAGCAACAGAATTTGTGATGTCCAGTTTGCAGTTGTGTGGTGGTATATAGAAGGTGAACATAGGAATAAATTCTTATAAAACAACAGCAAATAAATATATAAGAAAATAGAATATGTTTACAGTATTGAAAACTAAAAAAGCAATTCAGTGCAGTTGTATTTAACTAAGGCAGTTGCACTCAAATGTGTGGCAAATATTACCAGAAGCCAATGTTTTGTCACCTGGTTTAACTTTTCCTTTGGATTTTGGCGTAGGTAGTTGGCCCTTCCGCAACACAACTATTCTCATGATTTAGATTAAACAAGGCATGTAGAAAAAAAAAGTCCGTCTACTTCTTTTTTGCATTGCGCTTTATAATCCTAAGCATTTGATGGGACTTACATGCAGAAAGTGCCGATAAGTTTGCAATTGCTGTTTCAAAATCCATTTCAACAGAGCCTGTGTGGAAAAATCCAGGCAAGATGAATAGTAATTGTGTTGGTGGTTGCACCCAAAGCTGAAAGCCATGGTCATATCACAAATAAACTTTCACTGCTTGATGTAGCATCACTGTAACCCTGTTAGTTCATTACATCTATTTGATATTTTGACAAGTTTGTATCTTTTTCCTTTGAATTTCAAACATCCCTATTCCTCCATCATGCATCCTGCTGCAAGCTGAAATATGCTTACAAGGTGTACAAACATCAGTTGGAAAAGCACTAGAATCGCTATCTTGAAATTGGATTCAGGGACTGCAGCACCACCTTATGGTTTCTAAGAGCGTAACTGGCAAGGGATTGGCTTTTTGGTGCTTCTTATGACTTTCTACGACGAGGAAATTATTGCAACCAATTTTTACCTGCATTTTCAAACATGGTAAAATCCCTCCTGTAATCCCACTAGCACGTTTTAAACTGTATATTTAAATACAGCCTATACATTGTAGTCACAAAGTAGGTACAATGTAAGATGAGAAGTCTCTGCCTTTAAATATTTTATCTGCAAATTTACAAGGTAGCCTTAGCATGCTGCTTTTTTTTCAGTTACCATCTGTGATGGGGAATAGTAATACACACTCACTTTAAAATGTGATAATGCACATGAAATATTGCCAGTGCTTAGAAAAAGCTAAATAGACATGACACTGCAATCCTACCTCAAAGATGCATCAGCTATAGGGATTGGAATTGAGCACAAGCATCTTCTGTTAGTAGAAATGCTCTTCTGCTGGAAGTCCCCTCCTCTTTCAGCTGATCTCAGCCATCATCTTTAGCCATTTTCTGCTGGCTAAAATCTGTGTAGAATGGGTGGGGTGTGGATTCAGCGTAGCTTCAGTGGGCCTAATGTCATCTTGGTGGTCCTTGCCTACACTGATCACAAATGTCATGACAAAGAACGCAGATAGAATTGTGCTCTAGGACTGAAAATTTTGTTGTCTCTGTGAAGGCGCTGTAGAATCTTTTCCCTTAGTTGGGGATACTAGAGTTTTCATGTGTCTTCTTACAGCTTGTTGAGTATGTCAGAAGACACACTCTGCAGGCTTCAAAGCTTCCCATGCCCTTGACATAAACCTGGAAAGAGGCACAGCTTTTTCTTTCCTATTGGATGCAGTGGAAGGAGACGTTAGCCCAATCAATAGAGAATAAGCAATCAAATAAAAAGGAAGAAAGCACACCAACACACACACACACATACTTAGCTTCCACCCAGCAGATACAATCCAATACAGTTCTCTTGCCTCAGTTTCCCTTCTCCCCCCCCACATAGGATTGCTCTGTAAGTGTTGCTGTTGTTATTAGTAGTTGTAGTAGCAGTAGAAGCAGCACTTTGCTTAGCTGTAGCATCAAAGTGGTGTTTCAATTGATGCGACATTTAATTTTCCAGAGAGATTTATTTATTTTTTGTTTTTGCTTCTCATGTTTTGTCAATTGAAAAATCATGCAGTGCAGTTTCTCATGTTCTAAATTGGACAATCATATGTAATAGCTACCTTCCAGATGCCTGTCTGGAAATTTCACATGTAACCAGTGTCCATGATGGTGGGGGGGGTTGTTTTTGTTTTTGTTTTGTTTTTTAATTAAAAGGAAGTGCCTATTCAGTGGGAATGACCTGTAATGAAGATATATTTTTTAAATTTGTGTACATGCGTACAGTTGAATCCTAAGATCGAAATCCTCTACATTCTTACCTGAGAGTAAATCCTTTAAATTTGTAGTATTTTCTGTCAAACAGATACACGTAAGCGAGTTTTACTCAAAGTCAATGTGTACTGTTACAGAGGCATTTATCATAGGTGCAATTGAACAGAGTAAAAGCATGAAGAGAAACATCAAAGAAAAACCAAAGAAACATATTATGGATTCAGTATACAAAAATTAAACAAGCATATCAAGCTACAGAGGTTTTGGAATTGACTTTATAGGACAATAAACAGTCTTTGAGAGAATAGGTAGGGAACGTTGTTTTTAGAGTAGGGTAAACCTTGATGTAAGTAGAATGGGAGAGTTAGTGAAGGTTTTGAGTCTGTTTGTAAATAAAAGTGGAAATTGGAGAAGGAGGAGGAAGATAGTTGCAGGAAGCTCAAGATACTTACATTAGATGGGGCATGTTCCCAGTTGTCCAAAGGCTAATTAACCTCAAAAGTTGGAAATGCTAATTTATTTGTATGACAGCTGCCAGTATCACCCAGCCACCATGGTCTGGAGTAATGGAAGTTATAGTTCCAAAAGTAACTTTTCCAAGGTTTTATTAACTTTTATAAAATAATGTATCTAAGAAAGCCAGTTTAGCAACTAAATCTCCAAAAAGGAAGAAGAACTAATACTTCATCTCCAGCGGAAGCACTCGGCCAACAAACCATAGGCATGGATAGGCATGGCTACCCAAGCCTAAAAAAATAACATCTTTTGTGCTATTTATTTGTTTTGTTTCTAGGAATGGCATCATGCACTGGCCAAAGGATGCTTCTTCTTACAGGACAATGGGGAGGTCATTAGTCATAAATACAAGTTGTTCTTACCCCAGACATCCACAGTGTGTATCACCATTAAGCCTGCAAAGCTTGGTCAAAGGGAAGGTAAGAATACTTAGTTTTTATCAAATAGATGGCCTTGTAATTTTATAGATTTGCAAATGAGATGAACAGAGAGTGACCTTTATCCTGGGAACAGTTACTGTTTTAGTTGCTTTTGAGAAACATGAAAAAATTGTAACTGTCTATTTTATTTGCCTTGGATCTATAGCTAATTACTTTTTAAAATTAATTTTCCAAACTTTTTCCCAGCTGCTTTGTGCCCCATATCAGGTGAAAGGAGAGATATAAATTGATAAATGATTATATCATATTTTGTAGATGAATGTTCACCATGGTTAGCAGTGGACTCAGCTTTGTATATTTTCAAGGACAATGACACAGAAGAGAATTTACAGCTTGTGAATTTCACAGAACTACACAATAAAGAGGTCAGAAACATTTTAAGTTTCTTATATTGAAAAGAGTAACTGTTTCAATGTATGTAACAATTACAACAACAATAATACCAGGCTGCCCAGTTGTAAAATAAGGGATAGAGCAGATTATATATGCAAATTTGCAAATCCTCTTAGTCAAAAAAGTAGCTAAATCAATGTTAAAGTAGTCAGAGAAATTATAAGTAGTCAGAGAATTTTTTTTAGGTGTCATTCAGGACTGACCATACAAGATCCAGAATGATATTCTTATGCAGAGCTGGTTCACCTTTTGCTTACCAGCCCTTGGCAGTAAACGTGAAAAGTGTAGTGAGAAATGCATACTTCCACACTTGCAGAGGATGGATACCAAACAACTTGCTCACGTGCTGTCTACAGCAAACACTATGTCACAAACTGCTATGTGAAAGAGGAAGCAGCTCTCAGTCACATTTAGACCCAGGTTTCCAATTTTTGAGCCTAGTATTCAGTTCAGTGTATTCACTGGCTCTTCTTTTATTATCTTTAATGCTAATTTTTTTTAGATCCTTCATAGTCTATATATGAAATGATTTTAGTGTCTGATCTTCTGAAATACTTGTCAAGTAATGGTGGTGCCCTTAGAAAACCAGAAAATCCCACATTTATCTTTTTCTTTATCATAGGTTTTTGGCTGGAGAGGTGAACTTGGTGCAGGTGTCTATTGGTTAATTCCTTTTACTACTGGCTGTAGATTTAAAAAAATGAAAAAGGAAATTAGAGGAGAAGCCAAACTCATATACAGAGATGGCAGTGGAAAGTTGGCGCTTACTGAGGAGTTTAGGTAAAGCAAGCCACCTTTTGTGAAAATTTCCACTCTTTCTCTCCATACGCTTCATATTAATCACCCCAAGACAGTCTCCTGTGTTGAGGAATCCCACAAATGTAATGACAAAGAAAGCAGATGATCTATTGAACTCTTTTGCCTCCCTCATCCTTTCAGAGCTGTCTTATCAGAAATATTTGAAATGATTGATTTGGATGGAAATGGTTTGCTCAGCCTGGAAGAATACAACTTCTTTGAAATGAGAACTAGTGGTGAGAAATGTGATGAAGACACTTGGACCTTATGCAAAGGTAAAATTGATTTTTTTTTCCTGTATGTAGATATATCCTCTTTACACACAACTGTAGCTTCATTTATCTGAATGACTGCAGTTGAATATGCAAATAGTATTTAGATAACTAGATATTTGATTAAACAGAAACGCTGATTACTTAGCATCATAGTGTATTAAGAAGAGACTATGTTGAAGGAAGGAGACACAGACATTTATAATTTAATTTTCAATTAACTGCTTATGTGGTTTGAACATATTCAATACAGCATATAACGTTTAATTAAAATGTATCAACTGTATCAGACATTTATGTAGCAGTGTAACTCAATATCTCAAGCTGCATGTGGCACATATTCCTGAATGTGCAATTGGTTTGTGCTATTGTTACTACTACTTTTTATTTCTTCACAAATTCATTTCTTTTCCTTCTCACCATTAGATTCCACCTCTGTAGTATCTAAGGGAGCTCTTTCAGTCCCCTGACTGTCATTTTCGTTCTTTCCTCCAGCACCTCCATTTTCTCTTGCTTTATTTTGCTACTGCCTGAGGTCAGGCTGTCAGACGTCCTTAATGGGGTGTTGTGTTAGAAGATAACAAAAAAGGGAGGAAAAAATCAGACCCTCCATTGCTTTATCTTCTCAATGGGTTCTGCTCTTGCAGTTCTTGTAAGTCTCATATCAGATGTGAGTAGCACTTTAGGTGGCCATTTTATTCTGCAATAACATATAGCTGTATTTATTTAGTGTAGGGGATCTAAATGCCATTTCTCTATAGCAAAGTTTCTTTTTCATTTTCCAAGCATTCAAGCAACTGTCCTTTGTTAATGAGTAAAAAAAAAGCCCCCCCCAGCTAGCACATCTTTTACCATTTGGAATGCCTTGTAGAATTTGGTTTTGTACCATGGGCAGTTCTCTAATGTCCATGATTTCAGCAGTGGTGACTGATATGTCTCCCTTGTTGTTGTTGTTATCATTTTTAAAATTTGCTTCTGAGTTTGTAAATAGCAAGGATGAATTCATACAGCCTCTCAATATAATATAGGGGACTGAGGAAAGCCTACCAAAGGAAAGAAAAGCTACAGTCTTCTCCACAGGAATTCCTTACTCTTTGGTGTCATGCATTATTCATGTATTAAAATACTAGTTCAAGTCCAGCAATGCAGTGTACACGTTTCCCTCTCTTGAAGGAAAGGAACAGCAAACAAACTGCATCCCTAATCCATCAGGCTGTTAACACTGATAGCTCTTCTTTTGGTTTGTTTGGAGGGACCCCATGTCATCAGGTTTTTTTAAAAAAAGGGATCTTCTGAAGTAGTTATTCCTTCAGAGAAAAATGAATGCATTGCTGTTCTATATATATAGATTTATTTCCTTTTAAAAGGAACTTCTGAGGTTTCGTGTAACTCCCTCTAAAACTGACTGTTTTTACATAACTAAGGCCATTTCCACACTACACTGTTATTATTCCACTTTCAACATTCTGTAGAATTCTGGGATTTGCCGTTTAGGGAGGGGCATATAGAATTCTCAGCCAGAGAGCTCTTTGGCCTCAGTAAACTACAAACCCCAGAGTTCCACAGGATGCTGAAAGTGGAACAATAGCACTATAACAGTGTAGGGGGAAATGGCCTAACTGTGTTCTGAGTAGAGGATCATCATATTTATGAAGCATGAGCCCTCCTCTCCTTTACCCTGCTATGGCTACAAGCCCCCAGTATGGCTCCTGGTCCAGCAACATTACTCAAATGTGTCACTTTCCTTCTGTTTAATGTTAGAAGTATGGTTTGGCATGAAAAGTGAGTTTCCTCACAAGAAAGAAAATGGACTAGCTTTTCCTTGTGCACAAGTTTGTTACATGCTCTTAAAAAAAATCTATAACAAATCATGCCTTCTGAGACTTTTAATCAAATCGTATACATACACATAATCTACATATACAAGACCTTGGGTCTTTTTGAGAAGCAGGGAGAAAGGTGAGGTATAAATCTAAGAAATGAAATAAATTACATTGTCCCTTTTTATTTGGCCTTTGTTATCACAAATTAGGGAAAGCATGCTAATAATACATTCTCTCTTATATGGATGTCATGCAGACAAATTCATTAATAATTAGAAGAAACTTCCTTATTGCAGCACATAAAAATTGAATCAATGATTTGGACAGGACTGCAACAGCTTAACTAGACAGTTAAAGACCTCATTCTGACTAAAATATTCAGTGCTTGATAGATCCTGTTCTATATTGCTCTGAAAAATCTTCAGAACTTCTCATCTTTTCATTAACAAGCACAAAAATAGACATCCTTTAATGCAATGGCTTGTATCCAATGAATAGGACAACTAATTCTGTGTGCCTCAGAAAAATGAAATTGAGGGGACTTCCAAAAGCAGTCTGTACTAGGTCATGAAGGTCTGTTGTTCAAAGAGGGAAAAGTCAAACTCCTTCTGGAAATGCCCAAGTCCTTATTTTCAGCTTGGCTTTACATCTTGTACAAGAGCTAAAATACACCCTTTTGCCCTTTGTTTCTCTTGTTCTGGAACAAACACAACCACCATCACAATACATTTGTATGCTTGTCAAAAGGAAGCAACTGAGAAAGCAGTGGATGGATTACATGGCAATTATTCAGCTGGAGGGTTAAAATGGAAATCATAAATCTTCAGAACAAAGTTCAAGTAGTTTGTAGTAGCTCCTGAACCTTTAGATTTATAAATTGATAGTCTTGTCTTAAATAACTTATAGCAATGATTTAGCATTGTTATGGTGATGAGAAGACCATCTTTAAAATTCTGTGTAACAGGAAAGATTCAATTACTTACTGAAAGCAGCTCACTTCATTAGCTGTAATGGTGACATCTGAGTATTATTAGAAATGTATTGCTTTTCACAAATTATGCATTTCTAAGTTGTAGGACTGAAAGGTTTTCTCAGCATAAAAGGAGTTAGCCTCTTGTTGGTGTTGAACCGAATTTTATACCCTTTAGTATTTCATAGATAAAAATAGGGGCATGTTTGTAACACCTGAACTTTCCTACCAAGGATTACAGCCTGAGAACTCCCCATCTACTATTAGACACTGCTCTTTAGCCTTCTTTGCTATGTTCCTTTCCTTTTCCACTGATTTGTTTAAAAGGAGGGTATTAGTTCTTAAAAGGAAACTAGAAAAACATAATTATTCTGTATAGAGAGACAGTGTGGTGTGGTGGTCTGAGCGTAGAACTATGACTCTGGAAATGGCTTGAAGGCCCACCACCACAGATTAATACTAGTTTGAAATGTTATAAGCAAATACAGTATATGAATTGGCCAGCTACGTGCTATATATTGCCTTAAAGTTCATTTGTGGGCACTGACACCAGTGGCTATGTATCTGCTTTTTATCCCATGACTTCTTAAGACTCTTTAACAAAAGTGAACAATGTGCAGGCTACATGCAAACACACAAAGGGGCCTGTTTTGCAGCCCGCGCCTCTTTAAACCCCTTGCCCCGCTACCAAAAATCTGTCAAAAATGAGAACTGCCACTCTTGGAAGCCTCCAGGAGTGGTCATTCTTTTTAAAAATGTGACATAGTCTCCCCCCGCACCCATATCTTGTCCCCCCTCCAACATTAATTCATTCATTTACTACTCACTCATTCACTTATTATTTCATTCATTCATTCATTCATTCATTCATTCATTCATTCAATCTGGAAGTGGACTTCTGGCTACTTCCAGTTTTGAGAGGTGGTGTGACTCATGACACCTCCTGGGGGAAGTATCTACCCTTGGAATCTCAAGAACTTGCCTGCTCCTACTCTAGAAATTAGATGAACTCTAATAGTGACAAAAGAAGCAGCTCACACTTTTTAAAAATGCAGAACATTCACAAAAACAAAGACAAAAAAGGAAAAAAATTGAGGCAATAGCTTATGAAAGACAGGTACTAGAGTAAAGGGATTGTCCATCAGAGAAAGCACACTTGAATACTTGGAATTGCTTATTTTTCTGGATTTTTCTTCTCTCACTCATATTTTTAGGTTTAATAAGAAATGTACATAAAGTGTTTTTCTGCCATGGCATACTTTTCTATTGTCTTGTACTATTCTTGCCTACATCTTCAAGTGTATGTTCTACTTTTTCATAGTGTAATCCTGTTCATTTCTTGTAGAAGCAAGTCCTGTTGAGCTTCATGACATTCACTCACAGATAAGTTGGTACAGGATTGCACTTTTAATCTTGGGAGTGCATTTCTTCTAAAAGTACACTTGTTCTGAAACTCCACCCATTATTTTGTGTATTTTAAGGAGAAAGTTCTTTAGTTTTTAGTTACCTCCATGTTGAAACATTTTTCTCTAGTCAAACCAAAGAAATAACCTAGGTTGTTAAGGCTCTGGGTAATCAGACACATAGATTTCATTATTCACTGTCATCTTATTAAAGGTTTGTGGTGGTGGTGGTGGTGTCAGGTCAGCTTCAACTTATGACAACCCTATAAATGAAAGACTTTCCAGTCACCCTATCATCAACTGCCCTATTCAAGTCTTGCAGGCTCAGGGTCGTGGATTTCTTGATTGAATCTATCCATCTGTGATGCCATCTTTCTCTTTTCTCAATGCCTTCTACCTTACCAAACATTATTGTCTTTTCTAGTGAGTCATATCTTCTCATGACAGGTCCAAAGCATGACAGTCTCAACTTAGTCATCTTGGCTTCTAGGGAAATTTCAGGCTTGATTTGCTCTAGGACCCATTTGTTTGTCTTTTTAGCAGTCCACAGTATCCATACTACTCTTCTTCAGCACCACATTTCAAATGAGTTGATTTTCTTCCTATCAGCTTTCTTCATTGTTCAGCTTTCACAAACAGGCACAGAAATTGGAATTATCATGGCACAGACAATCCAAATCTTAGTTTTCAATTATATATCTTTACCGTTGAGGATCTTGCGTAGTTCCTTTGCAGCTGCCCTTCCAAGTCCTAGTCTTCTCCTGATTTCTTGACTGCAGTCTCCATTCTGGTTAATGATTGAACCAAGATATGGAAAATCTTGAACTATTTCAATGTCTTCGTTATCTTTTTTAAAGTTATGTAAACATCTGTGGTCATTATTTTTATTTTCTCAGTGTTAAGCTGTAAACCTGCCTTTACACTTTCTTCCTTGACTTTCTTAAGTAATTATTCCAAGTCTCTGCTATTTTTTGCTAGTAGTATGGTGTCATCTTCATATCTTAAACTGTTGATGCCTCTTTCCTCTGGGTCATATTCTTCTTTATATCTAATATGTTCAGTTAAACAGATAAGGTGAAAAATGCACCC
>CAOLHI010007325.1:0-13870 GCA_948474755.1 Ctenosaura bakeri
CAATGGTTTAATACCCTAGTCTAATTTAGTTTCACCCCTGAGAGGGAAATTTTTCCCCCTTTTGTTTTTATATTTTTTAAATGTGTTAAAGAATTAAAGCCCATACCCCTTTCCTATTTGGGGAAAAGAATTAATCGCGGAAATTTTTAGTTTTGGGAAGGGGAAATTTAAAAAAATTCATTTTAAAAAAAACCCAAATCAGATTTTGGGTTTTAAAAGTTTTCCCTTTTTTTAACTTTCCCAAAGTAAAGGTTCAAAAAAAAAAGAAAACCCCTAGGGTTTATAAATGCCAAATTAATTTTTAAAACCTTTTAAATTGTTAAAAGGAAAAAATTTTCAAACCCGAATCTGAACAAAAACGACCCGCTTTTGCCAAAGAAAGGGAAATTGCGACTTAAGTCTAAACCTATACTAACATCTTTTAATTAACCCCACTTCCCAAAAAATTTTTTTGGGCTTTTTTTAAAAAAAGTTATTCGCGAAATTTTGTCCTTTACTGAAAAAATTTTCAAAGGTGAATTCCCGGATTACTACCTTATCTGAGTCCCTTCTTTCGAAATTAAAACTTATCAAAAATTTTAAAAAACCCTGTGCTAATTTATCCCTAGGAAAAAAATTTTGCCTTTGTGTTATTGGTTTAACTACTTTTAATTAAATTATGTACACCTTTAAAAGACTGGGGTTTTCTAAATTCCCAAAAAGAGGTAAAAGATACTATCCGTAAATTTTAAAAAATTGTTAAACAATTGTAAATGTATGAAATAAGGTAAATTTAAAATGAGGAAATGAGGATATTAGTTTAAAAGGGTTTAGGAAATCCTCGAATTTCCATTGGGACTAACATTCCTTTAAAAAACACTCTCAATTGGTAATTTTCATGAATTCATGATTTTAAATGCTTGCTTGTTTTTTAAATTTTTTTTTGGCCAAACTTAAAAATTAAATAGAAGGCAAAACTGTTAAAACAAAATTCATGAGAATACCAATTGAAGGAGGTTTCTTTGGAATGTACTAAAAATACAGTGAAAGGTCACAAAACCCTTGGTTCCCCCCTTATTTTCTATTTCTAACTATTAAATTTCCCTTTTTAGTAACTTTTCCTTAAACCCCCAATTAACCATGGCAAAATTTAATATTCTTTTCCTTTCTTTAAATTTTTTTTCCCAAGCCCAGGCCTTTGGGTCCCATGTACGTCTAAAAAAGGGGTTAAAAAAATTTCACCAGCTAATTTTTATTTTCCATAAGAAAAATTGGGGCCAGGGTGCTTTCCCCGGGCTAGTTTTTAAATATTTGGGGGATTTTTCCCAAACTCAGGAAATAGAAAGAAATACCGTCCAATAATCAAGAAGTTCTTTAGCCATTCAAAATTATATTCTAAAGGAGCGGTTTTGGAGCTCAATAAATGTTTAACTAAAAAAATTAACTTTAAAGGAAATGGGGTTATTGTAAATACTGTCTTCAGAAGATTTCCCCAAAAAAGTTTTACCTTTTTTCGGTCTGATGTGTTTTAAAAAGCTATTGGGAAGGGGGGGGAAGTCGGGTAAATTGGAATCAAGTATCTGGTTAAAAATTTCTTTACCTATTGGCTAAAGCTACACAATAATCAGAAGGGACTGACCCAGTTAATTCTGGTTGATAAGTATAAAACCTTTTATTAAAAAAAAACTGTGCTTCAGAAGTTGAGCCCTTTTTACTTTCCAGAATTATATCCTAGGAAATTTGGATTAGTCAAAAAAAGCCATTTAAAACAAAGGATACTAAATATAGAAGGGGAAAAAAATTGCTACCTTTACTAACTATACACTTGCCAATAATCAACTGATGATCTCTAGACCAGCCGGAAATTATATGCGTTACTGTCCCAAAATTTAGGAGAGCCTTAACATTTGGGTCCATTTTAAAGTTCCCTTTCCCCCAGCGATATTGGAAAAAGGGAAAAAAGGAAAATTCCTTACAATGCATTTTCCCTTGCAATACCGGTGGGTAGAAATAAATTCATGTACTCCTATATTTCAGTTTTACCGAGACATTCGTCAAGGGGCTGATTATTTTTTTTTATTAAACCCAAATTTCCCCGGACAATTATGGTTTCTATCCCACCCATCTGGGATAATCAGGAGCAAACTGTTAGCTCAAAGTAGCAAAGTTTTTTATATCATGTGTAAGGTAATTTCTCAAAGGTTAAAAATAGCAATAGTGGGTTTTGTTTTTTTCCCCTTTTAAATTTTTGCATTTGTTTTTGTTTTGTTTTTTTTTGTATTTATTCTGTATTTATTATTGTTTTATTTCAAAACCAAATTAAAGTGTCTTTTTTCCTGTATTTCTGTGGAAATTAAACACCTTCCCCGGTTTTGGAAACTGAGGGGGGTTTTTTTCAGGGGGAAAAGGTTGCCCCGGGCAAAGGTTTACCCTTCCCCGAGGTAAAAAATGTCCAAAAAAATTTTGTAACCCTTGGGGAAAAAAAAAACCCCCCCAAATTTTTTGGGGGAAATTTCAAACCTTTTTTTCCCCTTTTTTTTTTTTTTTTTTTTTTAAAAATTTTTTTTTAAAGAAAAAAAATGGGGGGGGTTTTTTAAAAACCCCCCAAACCGGTAAAAAACCGGGGGGGGGGTTTTTTTCCCCCCTTTTTTTTTTTAAAAAAAAAAATTTTTTTCCGGGTTTTTTTGGGGGGGGAAAAATTTTTTTTTTTTTAGGGGGTTTTTTTTTTGGGGGCCCCTTTCAAAAAACTTTTAAAATTTAAATTCCCCCAAAAAAATGGGGGGAAAAAATTTTTTTTTTTTGGTTTAAAGGACCCGGGGGTTTTTGGTTGGGGGGCCCCCCGGGGAAATTTTTTTTTTGGGGGAATTTTTCGATTACCCGGGCCCCCCTTTTTTGGGGTTTTTTTTTTTTTTCCCTTAGGGGGGCCAAAACCTTGTTTTTTCCTACCCCCCCCCTTTTTTATTTCCCCAAAAAAAAAATTTTTTTTTTTGGGGGGAAACCCCTTTTTTTGGGGGGGCCCCCAGGGGGGGGGGGGGTTTTTTTTTCCCCCCTTTTTTAAAATTTAATTTTTTTCCCCTTTGAAAAGGGGGTTTAAAATTTTTTAAAAAAAGGGGCCCCCCTTTTTCCCCTTGCCCCCCAAAAAAAAAATTTTTGGGGGAAAAACTTTTTTTTTTTTTTTCAAAAACCCTTGGGGCCAAAGGGGTTTTTTTTAAAAAAAAAAAATTTTTTTTGAATAGGGGAAAAATTTTTCCCCCAAAAGGGGAAAGGGGAAAAAAAATTTCCCCCTTAAAACCCTCCCCCTTTTTTTTTTTTTTTTTGGGGGGGGGGGTTTTTGGGGGGGAAAAAAAAAAAAGGGGTTTTTTTCCCCAAATTTTGGGCCCCAAATTTTTTTTTAAATTTTTTTTTTAAAAAAAAAATTTTTTTTTTAAAAAAAGGGGAAAAACCCCCCCCCCTTTTTGGGGGGAAAAAAAACCCCCCTTTTTTTTAAAAAATTTTTTAAAAAAAAAAACCTTCCCCCCCCAAAAACAAATTTTAAAAGGGAAAAAAAAGGGGGGTTTTAAAAGGGGGGGGTTTTTTTTTAAAGGAAAAAAAAACCCCCTTTAAGCCTTTTTAAAGGGGGGGTTTTTTTAAAGGGGGGTTTTTTTGGGACCCCCAAATTTTAAACCCCTTTTTTTTTTTTTTTTTAAAAAACCCCCCTTTGGGGGTAATTTTTTGGGAAAAATTTGGGTTAAAAAGCTTTTTTTTAAAAAAATTTTTTAAAAAAAAAAACCCCCTTTTTTTTTTTTAAAAAAAAAAAATTTTTAAAATCAGGCCAAGGGCCTTTTGGGGTTTTTTTTCCCCCCCCTTTTTTTTTTTCCCCTTTTTTTTGGGGGGGCCCCCCGGGGGGTTTTAAAATCTTTACCCCCCCCCCCCCCTTTTGGGGTTTTCCCCCCCCCTTTTTTTATCCAAAAATTTTTTTTTAAAAAAAAAAAAGGGGGAAGGGGGGGGAAAAAAAGTTTTTTTTTTTGGGTTTTTTTAAAAATAAAAAAGGGGGCCCAAAAAAAAACCCTTTTTGGGTTTGAAATTTTTTTTCCCAATTTTTTTAAAATTTTTTAAAAAAAAAACCGGAAATTTTAAAAAAATTTTTTTTTTAAAAGGGGGGGCCCCTTTTTTTTTAAAAAAACCCCTTTTTTAATTTCCCAGGGGGTTTTTTAAAAATTGGTTTTTTTTTTTTTCCCCCCCCCCGGCCCCCTGGGGGGAAAAAAACCCCCCGGGTTTTCCCAATTTTTTTTTTGGGCCTTTTTAAAAAACAACCCCCTTTTCCCCCCCGGGAAATTTTAAAATTTTAAAAAGGGTTTTTCCCCCCAAAAATTTTTTTTTCCCCAAAATTTTTTTTAAAAACCCCCCCCAAACCCTTTTTTGCTGGGGCGGGGAAAACCTTTTCCCCCCCCAAAAAAAAAAATTTTAAAAAGGGTGGGGGAAAAAAAAAAAACCCCCCCCGGGGGGAAAAAACCCCCCCCAAAAAAAAAAAAGGGGGGGGGGGGGTTTTTTTTTTTGGGGGGAAATTTTTTTTTAAAATTTTTAAAAAAAAAATTTTTTTAAAATTTAAAAAAATTTTTTTTTGGGGGGAAAAGGGGGGGGGGGGCCCCCCCCAAAAACCCCCCATTGGGCCCCCCCCCCCCCAAATTTTTTTTTTTAAAAAAAAACCTTTTTTTTTTTCCCCGGGAAAAAAAAGGGGGTTTTTTTAAAGGAATTTTTTTTTTTTTTTTTTTCCCGGGGGAAAAAAAAAACCCAAATTTTTGGGCCCCTTAAAAATTTTTTAAAAACCCCTTTCCCCCCCTTTTTTTTAAAAAACCCCCCCCAAAAAGGGTTTTTTGGGGGGGGCCCGGGGGGGTTTTTTGGGGGCCCCCCCCCCAAAAATTTATTTTTTTTAAAAAACCCCCCCGGGGGCCCCCCCCCCCCCAAAACCCCCGGGACCCCAAACCCCCCCCCCAAAAACCCCCAAAAAAAAAAAAAAAAAATTTTCCCCCCCCCCCGGGAATTTTCCGGGTTAAGGGAACCCCCCCCCTTTGAATCCATTCCTCCTTGTCCTGGTCTCTGGAGCAGCAGAAAACAACCCCTTTTCCCCCTTCCTCTACTGGCATCCCTTCAAATATTTAAACATGGCTTCCCCCCCTTTTTTTTCCCCTTTTTTTTCCCCCCCCCCCCCCCTTTTTTTTTTTTTGGGGGCCCCGGCCCCCCCTTTGGGGGCCCCCCTTCGGGAAATTGCTCCAGTTTTTCCAAAATTTCCCTTTTTGAATTGGGGTGCCCCAAAAACAATTTAAAAGGGGTTAAAAAAAGGAAAAGGGGCCCCCCCCCCTTTAAACCCAAACCCTTTTTGGGGGGGGGTTTTTTTTTTTTTTAAACCCCTTTTTTTTTTTGGGCCCCCAATTTTAAAAAGAAAAAAAAGGGGGGGGGCCCCCCCCTTTTTTTTTTTTTTCCAATTTAGGGTTTTCCCCCCCCAAAATTTTTTTTTTTCCCCCCAGCCCTTTCCCCCCCCTTTTTTTTTTTGTTTTTAAAACCCCCCCCAATTTTTCCCCAAAAAAAAAACCCCCCCCCCCCCCCAAAAAAAAAAAAAAAAAAAAAAATTTTTTTTTTTTTTTAAAAAGGGGGGGCCCCCCAAAAGGTTTAAAAAAAAAAAGGGAAAAAATTTTTTTGGTTTTTTTTCCCCGGGAGGGGTTTTTTTTTTAAAAATTTTTAAAAAAAAAAAATTTTTCCCCCCAAAATTTTTTTCCCCCCCCCCAAAAAACCCCCTTTTAAAACCCCCCTTTTTCCCCCTTTTTTTCCCCCCTTTTTTAAAAAGTTTTTTGGAAAGGGGGGTTTTCCCCTTTTTTTAAAAACCCCCCCAAAAAAATTTTTTTTAAAAAAAAATTTTCCCCCCCAAAAAAAAAAGCCCAAAAAAAAAAGGGGGAAAACCAAACCGGGGGGGAAAAATTTTTTGGGGGGGGGGAAAACCCCCAAAAAAAAACCGGGGAATTTTTAAAAAAAAAGGGGAAAAAGGGGAAAAAGGGTTGTTTTTTTAAAAAAAGGAAAGGGTTTTTAAAAAAAAAATTTTTAAAAGGGGGGGGGAAAAAAAAGGGGGGTTTTTTTTTAAGGGAAATTTAGTTTTTTTTTTTTTTCCCCCGGGGGGGGTTTTTTTTTTTTCCCCCCCTAAACCCGGGGGGGAAAAGGGGGAAAAAAGGGAAAAAACCCCGGGAAAATTTTAAAAGGGGGGAAAAAAAAGGGGGCCCCCCCCCCGGGTTTAAACCCCGGGCCCCCCCCTTTTTTTTTTTTTTTTTTTTTTTTTTTTTAAAATTCCCCCCCAAAAAATTTAAAAAAACTTTTCCCCCCCCCCCCAAAAAAATTTTCCCCCCAAAAAATTTTTTTTTTTTTTTTTTTGGGGGAAAATTTTTTTTAAAAATTTTAAACCCCCCCTTTAAAAATTTTTTTTTTTCCCCCCCAAAAAACCCAACCCCCCCGGGCCCCCTTTTTAAAACCAAAAAAAAGGAGGGAAAAATTAAAAAGGGGAAAAAATTTTTAAAAAGGAAAATTTTTTAAAAACCCCCCTTTTTTTTTCCCCCCCCAAAACCCCCTTTTTTTTCCCCCTTTTCCCCAAAAAAAAAAAATTTTTTTCCCCCAAAAGAAATTTTTGGGGGGGTTTTTTTCCCCCCCTTTTAAAAAACCCCCCCCCCTTTTTGGTTTTTACCGGGAAAAATTTGGGAAAAAATTTTTTTTTAAATTTTAAATTTTTTTTTTTTTTGTTTTCCCCCAGGAAAAAAAAAAAATTTTTTTTTTTTTTTTCCCCTTTTTAATCCCCCCCTCCGGAAATTTTTAAAAACCCCCCCCTTTTTTGGGGGAAAATTTTTTTAACCTTTTTCCCCCCCCCCTTTTTAAAAAAAAAAAAGAAAAAGGGAAAACCCCAAAATTGGGGGGGTTTTTTTATTTGGGCCCCCGGGGGGAAAAAAAATTGGGGAAAAAAAATTTTTTAAAAAAAAAAATTTTTTCCCCTTCCCGGGGGGGGGGGAAAAAAAAAATTTAAAAATTTCCCCCAAAAAAAAACCCCCAATTTTTTAAAAAAAAAAGGGGTTTTTTTGGGTTTTTAAAATTTTTTTTTAAAAGGTTTTGGGAAAGGGGGGTTTTAAGGGTTTTAAAAAAAGGGGGTTTTTTTTTTAAAAATTTTTTTTGGGGGGGGGCCAAACCCCTTTTTTTTGGCCCCCCTTAAATTTAACCCCGGGGGGAAAAAAAAAAAATTTATTTTTAAAAAAACCCCCCCCCGGAAAAAGGGCCCCCAAAAAAGGTTTTTTTTAAAAAAGGGGCCCTTTTTAAAAAAAATTTTTTTGGGGGAAAAAAAATTTTTTTTTTAAATTTTTTAAAAAAACCCCCCCAGGGGTTTTTTTTCCCCCTTTTTTTCCCCAAAAAAAAAAAAATTTTTTTGGGGTTTTTTTTTTTTTTAATTTTGGTTTTTTTTCTCCCCTTTTTTTTCCCCGGGGGAAAAAAAAAAAAAAAAAAATAAAATTTTGGGGGAAAAAAAATTTTTTTTGGGGGGACTAAATCCCCCCCCAAAAAAAACCCCCGGGGAAAACCCCTTTGGGGGCCCCCCAAAAAGGCCCAAATTTAAAAAAAAAAATAAATTTTTTTCCTTTTTTTAAAAAAAAAAATTTTTAAAAAATTTTAAATTTTTTTTTTTTCCAAGGTTTTGGGTTTGGTTTTTTTTTCCCCGGGGAAAAAAAAAAAAATTTTTTTTTTAAAAAAAAAAATAGCGGGGTTTTTTTTAAATTTTTAAAAAAACCGGTTCCCTTTTTTTTCCCCCCAAAAAAAAAAACCCGGGTTTTCCCGGGCCCCAACCCGGGGGGTTTTTGGAAAAAAACCCCAAAAAAAAAATTTTTTTTTTTTTTCCCCAAAACCCCCGGGGGGGGGGAATTTTTGGTTTAAAAATTTTTTAAAAAATTTTCCCCCTTTCCCCCCTTTTTTTAAAAGGCCCGGGGCCCCCAATTTGGGAAATTAAAAAAAAACCCAAAAAGGGAAAAAAATTCCCCGGGCCTTTTTAAAAAAAAAAAGGGTGGGTAATTTTTTAGGAAAAAAAATTTTTTTTTTTTTTAAACCCCTTAAAAAAAGGGCCCTTTTTTTGGTTTTTGGGGGGGGGGGGGGGGGTTTTAAACCCCCAAAAATTTGGGGCCCCCCCCCCCCGGGGGGAAAACTGGGTTGGGGGGGGGGAAAAAAAAAAAAAAAAGGGGGGGGCCCCCCCGGGGGGTTTTTTCCCCCCCAAAAACCCCCGGGGGTTTTTTTTTAAAAAAAAATTTTTTAAAAGGGGAAAAACCAAAACCCCCCAAAAAAAACCCCCCAAAGGGGGGGGGGAATAATTTATGTTTTTTTAAAAAAAAAAAATTTCCTTGGGGGTTTTTAAAAGGGGGTTTTTTTTTTTTTTTTCCCCAAAAAATTTTCCTTTTTTAAAAAAACCCAAAACCCCAAAAAACCCGTTTAAAAAAAAAAACCCCCGGGGGGGGTTTTTTGGGGGGGTTTTTTTTTTTTTTTTTGGGGGGTTTTTGGGGTTTTTGGGGCCCCCCCCCTTTTTGGGTTTCCCCGGGGTTTTTTTTTAAAAAAAAAACCCTTTTTTTTAAAAAAAATTAAAAAAAAAAAAAAATTTAAAAAAACCCAAAAAAAAAAAAAAAAAATTTAACTTTTTGGCCCCTTTCCCTTTAAAAGGGGGGTTTTTTTTTTTTTTTTAAAAAAAAACCCCCCCCTTTTGGGGGAAAAAAATTTTTTTTAAAATTTTTTTTAAAAAAAACTTTTTTTTTGGTAAAATGAAATTGGGGGTTTTAAATTTTTCTTTCCCCCGGCCCAAAAAAAAAAATTTCCCAAGGTTTTTTTTAAAAAAAATTTTTGGGGAAAAAAATTTGGGAAAACCCCCTTTTTTCCCCCAAAAAGGGGGGGTGGGGAAAAAAAGGGTTTTTTTTTTTAAAGGGGGTTTTTTGGGAAAAAGGGGAAAAAATTTTTTTTAAAAAAAAAATTTTTTAAAACCAAATTTGGGGGGCCCCTGATTTTTTAAAAACCCCCCCCCCCTTAAATTTTTTCCCCCGAACCCCAAAAAAAATTTTTTTTTTTTTTAAGGGGGTTTTTTAAAGGAAAAAATTTAAATTTTTGTTTTTAAAAAAACCCCCCCCCCCCAAAAAAATTTTTTAAATTCCCCAAAAAAAAAAAATAAAAATTTTTTTTTTTAATTTTTTCCCCCTTTTTTTTTTAAAAAAAAAAAAAAAAAAAAAATTTTGGGGAAAAAAATTTTTAAAACCAAAAAAATTTAAATTTTGTTTAAAAATTTTTGGGGGGTTTTTTTTGGGGAAAAAAAACAAAATTTTTTTAAAAAAATTTTTTTTTTTTAAAAAAATTTTTTTTTTTTTTTTAAAAAAAGGGGGAAAAAAGGGGAAAAAACCCCCCCCAAAAAAAAGGGTTTTTTTTTTTTTGGAAAAAAATTTAAAAAACCCCCCTTTTAAAAAACCCTTTTTTTCCCGGTTTTAAAAGGGGGGGAAAAAAGGGAAAACCCAAAAAAATAAAAAAATTTTTTAAAAAAAAGGGGGAAAAAAAACCCCCAAAAAATTTTTTTTTTTTTTAAATTTTTAAAAACCCCCAAAAATTTTTTTTTTGGAAACCCGGGGGTTTTAAAAAAAAGGGGGGGTTTTTTTTTTAAAAAAAAAAAATTTTTTTTTTCCCCCCCAAAAAAAATTTTAAAAAAATTTTAAAAATTTTTTTTTAAAATTTTTTTCCCAAAAACCCCAAAAAACCCCCCCTTTTCCCCCTTTTTTTTTTTTTTGGGGGGGGGAAAAAAAAAAAAAAAAAAAAAAAACCCTTTTTTTCCCCTTTAAAACCCCTTGGGGTTTTTTGGGGGGGCCCTTTTTTTAAAAAAAAAAAGGGGAAACCCCAAAAAAAGGGGTTTTTTTTTAAAAAAAAAACCCCCCTTTTTTTAAAAAAAAAATTTTTTTTAAAAAAGGGAAAGGGGGGGGCCCCCCCCCAACCCGGAAAAAAAAGGAAGAACCCTTTTCCCCCTCCTTTTTTTTAAAAGGGGGCCGGGATTTTAAATTTTTTTAAAAATTTTCAGTTAACCTGGAAAAACTTAAAAAAACTATAAATAACGAGCTACAAGGCAATGGGAAGGTAAAGAGGAAGAGAAAGACCCAAAAGGAAAAAAGGAGTTGTTTAAAATGGGAGTGAGTCTGAGAAGTACAGAGCAGAGAGTTCTGAGCTAATGAAATTGCAGAGGCAGTTACTCTTGAGACAACAAAGGCTAGAGGAGTTTCCAGTGTGAAGGGTCCAAAAACAAGCCTTCTTTTGTACTCCTAGCCTACACATACAAACCTTTGGATAAAAACTAAAGACTGTCTTCCGAATGGGAACAGAGATATTTATTCTGTTGAAGAACTCTCAGAAGATTAAGGGGAGAATACCTTAAAAACCACAAGTAGTCAAATTTCCATTGGAACTGGTGCTTTGATTGCCTTTTTAGACACCAAACAGTTATTGCAATTTTTGAAAAGCTACTAGATATCAATTCAAAAATGATGAACTCAAGGACATAATGGAAAGCATGATAAAACCCTCTGTGAAGCCAACCTCTGAGTTCTGAATATCCAGCCCACACATGTGGTACAGATATCACATGTAGAAATACAGACAATAACATACAGGACATAGGGTTCTATTCAGGTTGCAATGAACTTAATGAGGGGAAATGTTCAACAAACGTAGTACTCATTCACTCTCACAACTCCTCCAACGAAGGATATCTTAGGGGATAACAGGAACTCCAGCTCCCAGAAAGGCATGCTTTGAAAAATAATTTGACATGTAAGCATTTTGCTTCCTGGCATTTGATTTTGGAAAGAGAATGCTAAGGAGATTCTTCAATTATACCTACTAATTTGTCAAATAATATCTGTACAACCTCTTAAGCTATAGGAAGAGATCTTAAACATTACAGGAGGTGATATAAACATTCAAGATATATGAGCCTAGTAAGCAAACTTATACAGCGCTACCCCAGCAGCCCAAAGACCAAGAGAAGGTTTACACCGAGAAATAACATAATATTTAATACATCAGGAAAATGCAAATAACAGATGATCCCATGGAGGATGAGGAAGACCTTATAAGAACTGTTCGTACTCCACTGAGAACACAAACCATATTGTGCAAACTAGAGGCAGTTAAAACTGTGCTGCAGTCAGTATTACTCTGCAGTGTCTATTAACTACCTATTATCTTCCAGCTGTCCTTCTGGTGGGCCACAGTAACTCCTAATCCTCAAATCCAATAAGAGGAAAAAAAGAAGAAGGTGCTAGTTCAAGATCCAACTACATTTTTACCTCACCAGCCGTTGGAGATCTAATTGTTGACCACAGTGATAGGAGATGAGAGTGATGCTTCACAAAAAATAGAGACAGTGATCAACAGTCTACATGACCCTTAGATAATAAAGGATATTCAGACACCTGCTCAAGCTACCATAATTCAGTAACAGGCAATGCAGGGCCATGAGCCAACAAGAAGTTCCTGCATTAGCCCCCATGATGGTAACTGAAAGACATTCAACAAATCTGCTCTCCCTGCTTTATTACCTGGAATATTGCGGATGGAAATGTAAGTAAGATCTCATGATTCGCTGTAATATCTAGATATCATATAATTTTTCTTCAGGGCAGCATGGCATTTGTTCATGAGAAGTGTTAAGAACAATTAGTGCTAGATGTGTGCACAGGAGGGACTCTGAGGGGTTGGTCTGTCTGATTATCTACCTTTACAAGCAAGTACCGATACCTTCATTACCAATACACTGGCAGGTTTGCTTCAGTTCAATGAACCAACTGTTTCTGATCAATGTGTATATTCCACCTTTATATGTTGTGCCCGATAAAAAATGTATGGGATAAATGAACATATATGTGGAAACATATTGGCACATTACTATAGCAACACCATAGTGGCTGGTGATTTTAATCAAGAATGGAGCAGATGATAGATCGACTCTTTGCTAAATTTCGTTGCCAACACTTACCCCCTGTAATTTACCCCTTCTGTGCAGCCCAGTTAAAGAAGTATAGTGATTACAGAGGATTGTGCTTAATGCAAACTTTTTTTCCCAATTGAATTGTGATTCTGAATGGGTCTTTCAATGATGATTATCCACTGAGTACACTCACTGGATTGGTCTTAAGCCCTCCCCTTTGACTATGTGGATCTTCAATAGCTGTTATCCCATCTCAAGAACTCAGTTGTCCCTTTTCTTGAGAGTATGCATTTCCTGTTATGTTGTGTATGAAGGCCTTCGATAGAGTTGTCCTTACACCCATTTGAAAGTGTTAAGAACAGCTTCTGTACTCTGCACAACCATTGTCCTCAAGAGAATATTTACAAATTCTGGGAAGGAACGTAAAGTGCCTTATTCATTAATAGTAAACCCAAAGTACGATGATGAGTATTGGTGTTTTAACATTAATGTAATGCAATTAATGTCCTTTGTTAACTGTCCCAATTCTTGATTGGGCAAAAATTAAGACACGACATAGTGTTTGATCAAAGTGCACTAAAGCTGGAGGTACTTTAAACGGCTTCTCAAATTGTATAAAGAGGAAACTAACTCTTGTCAATTCAGAACATGAGCTGAAAAAACAGTACAAACAGCTAGCCAAAACAATGGGATATATCCAAAGTTGTCTGGGAGGCTGATAGCAGCAGCTAGTACAAATAACTCCACTCTCTTTTGGAGAGTGACACCATCTTCCCCCAAAAAATATTTATAGTCATCATCCAGATCCAGCCCATATCTGGGAAGACCATTTTAGATCTGTTATCTGCTGAAAAGAATACTCCATGATTGAATTGGACTGGATATATCTTCCTTCCATACTGGCTCCAGTTCTTGTGCAGAAATAAAATATAACAACTACAGACCAGGAAAGCACCTGTATGATTTTATCACCTATGAGATAATAAATCATACTGTTTTCCTGTTACACTTAAGTGATATAAACAGATATAAAAGTTGGGTTTTTTAATTTAAGAAAATAGGTATTTGGTTTGGGGAATCTTTTTGTTGTAAGGGGAAAAATTAAAAACCCCCACAAAATATTTTCCCGGGGAAAACAAACGGGGGGGTTTACAGGGGAAGTGTTGGAAATGAAATTTAGCAAAGACGATATCATCTGCTCCATTCTTGCATTAAAATCACCAGCCACTATGGTATGGCTACAAAATCTGCCAATATTTTTTCCCAAATTTTGTTAAATTTATCCCAAAATGTTTTATCTGTAAACATAAAAAGGTGGAAATACACTTTATCAGTACAAGTTGGGTTTTTTGAATGAAGCAAAACTGCCAGTGTATATTGGTCTAATGAAGGAATCTGTTTTTGTCCCTGTAAAAGGTAAATCTAACCACCCCCCCACAAGCCTCCCACTCCTGTGCCCGGACAGCATCAACGAAATTGTTTATACCCTTTTTTAACAAACCCACCCATTCTCCTAAAAAAATTTATTATTAATATGAAGCAAAACGAAGGGTCTTACTTCAAATTTTATCCTGAAAATTTTCCGGGTAAAAAAGAGGGAAAGATTTTTGAAAGTCATTCAGCTTCATCCATATGGGGGCAAGCACAATTTTTGTTGGTCATGGTCCCATTGCCTTTTTTAATATGGGCTTGGGGCAGGGGTTGAAATCCTTTACTTCGAAGGGGTCATTAGGGGTGTTACCACTGTCTTATTTTTTGTGAGCATCACTCTCATCTCCTATCACTGTGGTCAGATCAATTAGATCTCAACCGGCTGGCTAGGAAAAATGTAGTTGGGGGCTTCGAATGAGCACCTTCTTCTTTTTTTCTCTTTTTGGATTTGGGATTCAGGAGTTGTAC
>CAOLHI010007327.1:0-11967 GCA_948474755.1 Ctenosaura bakeri
TTTTAAAAAAATTTTTTTTTTTTAAATTTAAAAAAAAAAAAAAAAAAACAAAAAAAAATTAAAAAAAAAGGAAAAAAGGGGCCCGAAAATTTTTTGGGGGGGGGGAAAAAAAAAAAAAGGGGGGTTTTTAAAAAAAAAAAAAATTTTTTTCCTTTTTTTTTTTTTAAAAAAAAAAAAAAAAAAAAATTTTTTTTTTGGGGGGGGGTTTTTTTCCCCTTTTAAAAATTTTTTTTTTGGGGGGGTTTTAAAGGTTAAATTTTTAAAGGAAAAAAAATTTTCAAAATTTTTTTTAAAAAAAAAAAAAAATTTTAAAAAAAAAAAGGGGGGGAAAAAAAAAACCCCAAAAAAAAAAAACCCAAAAAAAAAAAACCCCTTTTTTGGGGGGCAAATTTTCCCCCCCCTTTTTAAAAAAAAAAAAAAGGGGGGGGGAAAGGGGGCCCTTTTTTTTTAAAAAAAAAAAATTTTTTTTAAAAAAAAAAAAATTTTAAAGGGTTTTTTAAAAAAATTTTTTTTTGGTTAAAAGTTTGGGGGTTTTGGGGGGTTTAAAAAGGGGGAAAAAAGGGGTTTTTAAAAGGGGGAAAAAAAATTTTCCCCCCCCCCCTTTTCCCCCCCCCCCCGGCCCCCCCCCCCAAAAAATTTCCCCCCAAAAAAAAAAGCCCCCCCTGCTTCCCCCCCCCCCTTCCCCCCCCCCCCCCCCCAGGGGCCCCCCCCCAAAAAAAAACCCCCCCCCCCCCCCCTTTTTTTTTCCCCCCCTGGTTTAAGGGCCCCCCCCGGGTTTTCCCCCCTGGGCCCCCCCCCCTTTCCGGGGGTTTTCCCCCAAAAAAAAAACCCCCCCCCCCCTGGGTTTTTTTAAAAACCCCCCGGTTTGGGGGGTTTTTTCCTTTTCCCCCCGGAAAACCCGTTGGGGGCCCCCCAAAAAAAATTTTTTCCCCCAAATTTTTTTTTTTTTTCCAATTTTAATTTTTTGGGTTTTGCCCCCCTTAAATTTTTAAAAAAAAACCCGGAAAAAAAATTTTAAACCCCCCAATTTTAAAAAAATAAAAATTTTTTTTTTTTTTTTTTAAAAAAAAAACTTGGGGGCCCCCTTTTAAAAAAAAAAAAAGAAAAAAAGGAAAATTTAAAAATTTTTTTTTTTTTTAAAGGTTTTTTTTTTTTAAACCCTTTTCCCCCTTTTTGGGCCCCCTTTTTGGGAAAAAATTTTTTGGGGGTCCCTTTTTTTTTTTTTTCCTTAAAAAAAGGGGGGGGGCCCTTTTTGGGGGGGTTTTTGGGGGGAAAAACCCCCCCCCCCTTTTTTTTAAAATGGAAAAAAGGGGGGGCCCTTTTTTTTTGGGGGGAAAATTTTAAAACCCCTTAAAAAAAATTTTTGGGGGGTTTTTTTTTTTGGAAAAAAATTTTAAAAAAAAAACCCCCCCCCTTTTTTTTGGAAAAAAAAAAAGGTTAAAAATTTTTTCTTAAAAAAAAAAAATTTTTTTAAAAAAAATTTTTTTTTTAAAAGAAATTTCCTTTTTTTTTTTTTCCCCCCGGGGGCCCCCCCAAAAAAAATTTTTTTTTTTTTTTTTTTTTTAAAAAAAAAAAATTTTTCCCCTTTTTTTCCCCAAAATTTTTCCCCCCGGGGGTTTTTTTGGGGGGGGGGGCCCCTTTTTTTTTTTTTTAATTTTTTTTTCTTTAAAAAAACCTTTTCCCGGTTTTTTAACCCCCCCCCCTTTTTTTAAAATTTTTTTTAAAAAAAACCCCCCAAAAAAAAGGGGTTTTTTTTTTTGGAAAAAAAAAAAATTTTTTTTAATTTTTTTTTGAAAAAAGGGCAGCCCTTGGGGCGTTGGCCCCCCCGGGGGGGGCCCCCCCCCAAAAAAAGGGGGCCCCCCCCCCTTTTTTCCCCCCCCGGGGGGGGAAACCCCCCCCAAAAAAAAAAAAAAATTTTTTTAAAAAAAAAAATTCCCGGCCCCCCCCCCCCCCAAAAAAAAAGGGGGAAAAAAAAAAAAGGGGGAAAATTTTTTCCCCCTTTTCCCCCCCCCCCCCTTTTGGGGGAAAAAATTTAAAAGGGGGTTTTTTTTTTTTAAAAAAAAATTTTTTTTTTAAAAAACCCCCAAACCCCAAAAAAAAAAAAGGGGGGGGGAAAAAAAAAAAACCCCCCCCGGGGGGGGGAAAAGGGGGGGGGAAAAAAAAAAAATTTAGGGGGCCCCCCCCCTTTTCCCCCCCCCCTTTTGTTTTTTTTTTTTTCCCCCCCCAAAAAAAAATTTAAAAACGAAGGGGGGTTTTTTAAAAAAAAAAATTTTTTTTAAAAAAAAAATTTTTAAAAGGCCCCCAAAAAAGGGGGGGCCCGGGGCCTTTCCCCCCGGAAACCCCCTTTTTTTTTGGGGGGGAAAAAAAAAAAAAAAGGGTTTTTGGGGGGGGTTTTTTTTTTTTCCACCTTTTTTCCCCCCAAAAAAATTTTTAAAACCCCCAAAATTTTTAAAAAGGGGAAAAAAAACCCCCCCTTTTTTCCCCCTGGTTTTTTTTTTTTTTTTTTTTTTTTTTTTAAAAGGAAAATTTTTTTTTTCCCCCCCAAAAAATTTTTTTAATTTTTCCCCCCCCCTTTTTTTTTTTTTTTTTGGGGTATAAAAAGGGAAAAAAAAAATTTTTTTTTTAAAAAAAAAATTTTTTTTTTTTTATTATTTTTAAAAAAAAAGGGGAAAAATTTTTTTTTAAAAAAATTTAAAAACAGGCCCGGTTTAAAAAAATTTTAAAAAAAAAACCCCCTTTTAAAAAACCCCCCCCCCCCTTTTAAAAAAAAAAAAAAAAAAAATTTTTTTTTAAAAAAACCCCTTGCCCCTTTTAAAAAAAAAAAAAAATTTTTGGTAAAAAGGGGTTTTTTTTTTAATTTTTTTTTTTTTTTGGGGGGTTTTTATTTTAAAATTTTTTAAAAAAAAATTTTAATTTTAAAAATTTAAAAAAGGGGGAAAAAAAGGGCCCAAAAAAAAACCCCCCTTTTTTTTTGTTTAAATTTCCCTTTTTTTTGGGTTTTTAAAAATTTTTTTTTTTTTCCCTTTTTTAAAAAAAATTTTTAAAAATTTTTTTTAAAATTTTTTTTAATTTTGGGGGGGGAAAACCCAAAATTACACCAAATTTTTTCCCTTTTTTGGGGGGGAAAAAAATTTTTTTAAAATTTTTTTAAAAAAAAAAAAAAAAAAAAAAATTTTTTTTTTTTTTTTGGGGGGGAAAAAAAAAAAATTTTCCGGAAATTTTTTTTTTTAAAAAAACCCCTTTTTTTGGGGGTTTTTTTTTAAAAAAAAAAGGGGGGGGGGGGGGGGGGGTTAAAAAAAAAAACCCTTTTGTTTGGAAAAAAAAATTTTTTTAGTTTGGGGGCCCCCTTTTTTTTAAAAAAAAATTTTTTAAAAAAATTTTAAATTTTGGGGGGGAACCCCCCCCCAAAAAAAAAAGGGGGTTTTTTGGGAAAAGGTTTTTTTTTTGGAAAAAAAAAAATTTTTTTAAAAAACCCTTTTTTCCCCAAAAAGGGGAAAAAAAGGGGGGGAAAAAAAAAACCCCCTTGGGGGGAAATTTTTTTTTTCCCCGGGTTTTTAGTTTTTTTTTTTTCCCAAAAGGGGGGTTTTTTTAAAAAAAATTTTTTTTTTTTTTTTTTTTTGGGTTTTTTTTTCCCCCCTCCCAAAAAAATTTTTTTTCCCCTTCCCAAATTTTTTTGAAAATTTTTTTTTTTAAATTTTGAGGGAACCCCAAAAAAAAGGGGGGGGTTTTTTTTTTAATTTATTTTTTAAAAATTATTTTTAAAAGCCCTTTTATTTTTAAAAAAAAATTTTTTTTTTTTCCCCCAAAAAAAAAACCCCCCAAAACCCTTTTAACCTTTTTAAATTTTTTTTTTTTTTAGGGAAAAAAAATTTTTTTAAAAAATTTTTTTGGGGGGTTTTTTAAAAAGGGGAAAAAACCCAAAAAAAAAAGGGGGGGGGGTTTTTAATTTTTTGGGGGGTTTTTTTGGGAAAAAAAAAACCCCCCCGGAAATTTTGGGGGGGGGGTTTCAAAAGGGGGGGTTTAAAAAAAAGGGGGGGAAAAATTTTGGGGGCCCAAAAATTTTCCCCCTTTTCCCGGGGGGAAAAAAAAAATTTTTTTAATTTTTTTAAATTTTTTTGCCCCTTTTTTTTAAAAAAAATTTTTTTAAAAAAAGGGGTTGGGGAAAAAAACCCCCAAAAAAAATTTTTTTTTTAAAAAAAAAATTTTTTCCCCCAAAATTTTTTTAAAAACCCCCTTTAAAATTTTTTAAAAAAAAATTTTTTTTCCCCTTTTTTCCCAAAAATTTTTTAAAAATTTTTTTTTTTTGGGGGGCCCCCCTTTTTTTAAAAAATTTTTAAAACCCCAAAATTTTGGGGGGGGTTTTTTTTAATTTTTTTAAAAAAAAAAGGTTTTTAAAAAAAATTTTTTTTTTTTTTTTAAAAAAATTTTTTTTTTTTTTCCCCCAAAAAAATTTTTTTAAAAAAAAAAATTAAATTTTTTTTAAAATTTAAAAAAATTTTTTTTTTTTTTTTAAAATTTTCCAAAATTTTTTAACCCAAAAAAGGTTTTTTTTTTGGTTCCCAAAAATTTTTTTTTAAAAAATTTTTTTCTTAAACCCCCCCCTTTTGGAAAAATTTAAAAATTTTTGGGGGGGGAAAAAAAAAAAATTTTGGCCCCCCCCCCGGGAAAATTAAAAATTTTTTTTTTTAAAAAAAAGGGTTTTTGTTTTTTTTAAAAAAAAAAAAGGGGGTTTTTAAAAAAATTTTTAAAAAAAAAATTTTTTTTATTTTTTTAAATTTTTTTCCCTTTTTGAAAATTTTTTTTTTTTTCCCAAAAATTTAAATTTTTTTTTCCCTTTTTTGGGGAAAAAAAATTTTTCCCTTTTTTTTTGGCCCTTTTTTAAACCAATAAACCCCGGAAAAAAATTTTTTTAAATTTTTTTAAAAAGGGGGGGAAAAAAATTCTTAATTTTTTTTAAAAAAAAATTTTTAAAATTTTTTAAAAAAAAAAAACCGGTTTTTTTTTTTTTTTTGGGGGAAAAAAAAAAAAAATTTGAAATTTTTTTTTTTTGGTTTTTTCCCCCAAAAAAGGGGGGGGAACAAACCTTTTTTTTTTAAAAAAAACCCGAAATTTTTTTTAAAAAAAAACCCCCCCCAAAAAAAAAATTTTGTTTTTTTTTTTAATTTTTTTTTTTTTTCCCCAAAAAAATTTTTTTTTAAAAAAAAAAAAATTTAAAACAAAAAATTTCCCGGGGGAAAAAAATTTTTTGAAAATTTTTTCCCCCAAAAAAAAAAAATTTTTTTTAAAAAAAATTTTAGGGAAAATTTTAAAAAATTTGGGGAAAAAAAAATTTTTTTTTTCCCCCCCCCCCTTTTTAAAAAAAAATTTTTTTTAAAACCTTTTTTTTTTTTAAAAAAAAAAAATTTTTAAAAATTTTTTGGGGGGTTTTTTTAAAAAAAAAAAATTTTTTTTTTTTTTAAAAAAAACTGAAAAATTTTTTTTTCCAATTTTTTAAAAAAATTAAAAAAAAACCCCAAAAAAATTTTTAAATTTTTCCCAAAAATTTTTTAAAAAAATTTTTTTCCCCCCCCAAAAAAAAAATTTTTTAATTTAAAATTTAAATTTTCCGGTTTTTCCCCAAAAAAACTGGTGGCCTTTTTAAAAAGGGGGGGTTTTTTTTAAAAACCCAAAAAAGGGGGGAAAAAAAAAATTTTTTTGGGGCCCCAAATTTTTTTTAAAAAAAAAAAAACCTTTTTTAACAAAAAAAAAATTTTTTTTGGTTTGGGGTTTTTTTTTTTTTTATTTTAAAATTTAAAAAATTTAAATTTTTAAAAATTTTTTTAAAAAAAAAAAAAATTTTAAAAAAAATTTTTTTAAAAAAAAAAAAGGTTCCCTTTTTTTTTTTTTTTTTTTTTTTGGGGAAAAAAAAATTTTTTGGGGGGTTTTTTCCCTTTTGGGGGGAAAAAAACCTTTTTCCCAAAAAAACCCCCCAAAAAAAAGGGGGTTTTTTTTTTAAAAAAATTTTTTTTCCCAAAAAAAATTTTTTTTTAAAAAAAAAAAAAAACCCAAAAAATTTCCAAAAAAGGGAAAAAAAAATTTTTTCCCTTTTGGGAAAAAATTTTTTTTTTAAAAAAATTTTTTTTTAGGTTTTTAATTTAAAAATGGGCAAAAAAAAAAGAAAAATTTTTTCCAGGAAAAACCCCCCCCCCAAAAAAAAAATCCTTTTTAAAAAAATTTTAAAAAATTTTTTTAAAAAACCCAAATAAAAATTTTTAAAATTTAAAAGGAAAAACCCCCTTTTTTTTTTTCCCGGGCTTTTTTGGGGGTTTTTTTAAAAAAATTTAATTTTAAAAAAACTCCTTTTTTAAAATTTTTTTGGGGGGGGGGCCCGGTTTTTTTCCTTCCCCCCCCCTTTCTTTAAAAAAAAAAAAAAAAAAATTTTTGGGAAAAAAAAAACTTTTAAAAATTTTTTTTTTTTGGGGGGGGGGGGGGTTTTTTTAAAAAACCCCCTTTTAAAAAATAAAATTTGGGTTTAAAAAATTTTTTTTTTAAAAAAAAAAATTTTTTTTTTTTTTTGGGGTTTTTTTGGGGGGAAAAAATTTTGGGGTTCCAAAAAGGGGGTTTTTTTTTTTAAAAAAAAAATTTTTTATTTTTTTCCCAAAAAATTTTTTTTTTTTTTTTAAAAAAATTTTTATAAAAAAAAAATTTTTTTTTAAAAAAAAAAAAGAAATTAAAAATTTAAAATTTTAAAAAAAAAAAAAATTTTTTTTTTTTGGGGTTTTTAAATCCCCAAAAACCCCCGGTTTTTCCCCCGGGGCCCCCAAAAAAAAAAGGAAAACCCCGGGGAAGGAAAAACCCCCCCCAAAAATTTTTTTCCCTTCCCCCCCTTTTTAAAAAACCCTTTTAAAATTTTTTAAAAATTTAAAAAAATTTTTTTTTTTTCCCCTTTTTAAATTTTTTTTCCCGGTTTTTTCCCCCCTTTTTTTTTTAATTTTTTTTTTGGTTTTTTTAAAAAAATTTTTAAGGGTTTTTTTTTCCCCTAAATAGGGAAAAAATTTAAAAAGGGGGGGCCCCAAAAAAGGGGGTTTAAAAGGTTTTAAAATTTTTTTTTAAAAAAAATTTTTTTTTTTTCCTTTTTTTCCCCCCTTTTTTAAAAAAATTAAAAAAAAAAAGGGGGAAAAAAAAAATTTTCCCAAATTTGGGGACCCCCTTTTTTTTTTTAAATTTTTTAAAATTTTTTTTTTTTAAAAATTTCCAAAAAAAAAAAAAATTTTAAAAAAATTTTTTTTTTTTTAAAAAAAAAAAAAGGTTTCCCGGGGTTTTTTTTTAAACCCTTTTTTTCCCCAAAAAAAAAAATGGGTTTTTCTTTAAAAAAAAAACCCCCAAAAAATTTTTTTAAAAAAAAAAAAAAATTTTTTTAAAAAAATTAAAAATTTTTTTTTTGGGAAAAAAAAAAAGGGAAAAATTTTTTTAAAAAAAATTTTTTTTTTTTCGGAAAAAAAAAAAGGTTTTTTTTTTTTAAAAAATTTTTTTTGGGGGGGGGTTTTTTTTTTTTTGGAAAAGGGTTTTTTTTAAAAAAAACCCCCCCGAATTTTTTAATTTTTAAAAAAACAAAAATTTAATTAAAAAAAAACCTTTTTTTTTTAAGGGTTTTTAAAAAAAAATTTTTTTTCCCTTTTTTTGGCCCCCCCCCGGGGGGGGCCCCTTCCGGGGAAAAAAATTTTTTAAAAAAAAAATTTAAAAAGGGGAAAAAAAAAATAAAAATTAAAATTTTTTTTTGGGGCCCAGGGAAAATTTTTCCCCAAAAAAAAAAATTTTTAAATGGGGGGAAAAAAAAAGGGGGGGGGTTTAAAATTTTCCCCCAAAAAAAAATTTTGGGGGCCCGGGGGGGAAAAAACCCCAAAAAAAAAACCCCCCCAAAAAACCCCCCCTTTTTTTTTTGGGGGGTTTTAAAAAGGAAAAAAGGGGGGGGGGCCCCTTTTTTAAAAAAATTTTTTCCCCCCCTTTTTTTTAAAAAGGGGGGGGGGGAGGGGGAAAAGGGGGGTTTTTCCCCCTGGGTTTTCCCCCGCGTTTCCCCCCTTTTTTAAAAAAATTTTGGGGAAAAAGGGAAGGGGAAAATTTTCGGGGGGAAAAGGGGGGGCCTTTTCCCCCGCCCCCTTTTTTTTTTTTCCCGGGGGAAAAGGGGGCCCCCCCCCCCTGGGGTTTTTTTTTCAAAAGGGGGAAAAGGGGGTTTCCCCCCAAAATTTTCCCCCGGGGGGTTTTTTTTTTTTCCCCAAAAGGAAAAAAAAAGGAAATCCAAATTTTTTTTTTGGGGCCCCCTTTTTTAAACCCCCCCCCCGGGGGGGGGGGGGGGGGCCCCCCCTTTTTCCCCCCGGGTGGGGGGCCCCGGGGGAAAAGGGGGGGGTTAGAAACCCTTTTTTTTAAAAAAAATTTTTCCCCCTTTTTTCCCCTTTTTTTTCCCCCCCCAAAAAAAAAAAAAAAATTTTTAAAAAAGGGAAAAAGGGGGGGGGGGGGAAAATTTTTTTTTTTCAAAATTTTTTTTTTTTAAAAAAAAAAAAAAAGGGGGGGGGGAAAAAAAAAAAAAAATTTCCCCTTTTTCCCCCCAAAATTTTAAAAAAATTTCCCCGGGTTTTTTTTTGGGAATTTCCAAAACCCAAACACCAAAAAGGGGGGGGGGGGGAAAAGGGGGGGGGGGACTTTTTAAAAAGGGGGGGAAAAAAAAAATTAATTTTTGGGGGAATTTTTTCCTTTTTTAAAAAAAAAGGGGGGTTTTTTTTTTTTAAAATTTAAAAAATTTTTTTAAAAAAATTTTCCCCCGGGGGGGGGCCCCCCTTTAAAGGGGGGGAAAAAAAAATTTTCCCCGGGGCCCCCCCTAAAAAACCCCCCCCCCTTTTTTTTTTTTTAAAAAAACCAAAAAAATTTAAATGGTTTTCCAAAAAACAAGGAGGGTTTTTTTTTTTTAAATTTTTAAAGTAAAACCCCCGGAATTCCCCCTCCCTTTTTAAAAAACTTTTTAAAAAAAAACCCCAAAAAAAGAAAAAAAAGGGAAAATTTTAAAAAAAAATTTTTTTTGGGTTTTTTTTAAAAAAAAAAGGGGAAAAAAAAAAAATTTTTTGGGGGGAAAAGGGGGGGGGCCCCCCCCCTTTTTTTTTTTTTAACCTTTTTAAAAAAAGGAAAGGGGTTAAAATTTTGGGGAAAAAAAAAAAAGGGGGAAAGGAAAAATTTTTTTTTTTAAAAAAAGCCGGGGGGGTTTTTTTTTTCCCCCTTTTTTCCCAAAAAAAATTAAAAAGGAAAAAAGGCCCAAAAAAAAAGGGGAAAAAATTTTTAAAAAAAATAGCAAACCGGAAAAATTTTGGGGGGGTTTTTTTAAGGGGGGCCCCCCCCCCGGAAAAAAAAAGGGGGGGGGTTTTTTGGGGGGGGGGGGGGGGGGGGGAATGAAAAAGGGTTTTGGGGGGGGTTTTTTTTGCCGGGCATCAGTCCCAAAAAGATTCTGGACAGATCTTTAAAGCAGTAGTTTCTAATCCTTAGAAAGCAATGCAGTAATCAAGAAAGTGAATGGATTTTCAAAAATAAGCATCCCAACTAATTTTATCTTTTTTTGTGATAGAGTTACAGTTTGATAGATAAAGGGGGAATGCTGGGATGTAGCATATCTCTATTTCAGTAAGGACTTTGAAAATTGCCCATGACATTTTTCAAAGAAGTAAAAAATGTGGGCTGGACAGGGTCTTTGTTATTTGTTTGGTTGACCACCGAACCCAAAGGGGGATCACAATGGCTGCTTTCATCCTGGAGAGAAGTCAGGGGGGTCCACGGGTTCTGTCCTGGGCCCAGTGCTGTTAATATCTTTATCAACGATTTTAAAGGAAGGGGGGCATGTCAAAAAATCTGCAGATAACACAAATTAGAAGGGGTTGCTAATACGCCAGAGGACAACTTAAAAATGACCTACAGTTTGGAAAGCTGCGCCAAGGCAAACAAAATGAAATTCAACAAAGAGAAGTGTAAGGTCCTACACTTATAAAAAAATGGAAAAAGAAATTAGGATGGGAAAGTGGCTGGAGAGCAGTCGTTGAAAGGGATTTAGGAGTCTAGGAGATCCAAGCTGAACATAGTCGCAGTAATGGGGAAAAAGCCAATCCAAAGCGGGTAATGGGAGATGGTGTCAGATTAGGGAGTTACTGATACCCCCCTCCCTTGTTTGGTTAGACCTCTCTTAAATCTGTGCCCTTCCTCCCCCAATTTAAAAAGACATGGTAATTTGGAAAAAATAAAGGGGAGGACACCAAAATGGTGAGGGCCCTGGAAGCCATGCCCATTAATAAAATTAAAAGCTGGGGATGTTTAGCCTGTAGAAGAAAAAAAAAACTATGCCATTTTAAATATTGAAGGGATGCCATAGAGGGGGAGGGTTGTTTTTGCTGCTCCAAGGGCCCGGAAAGGAGCAATATTCAAAATAGGAAAAATTCCCCTTTAAACCCCAAAGAACCCCCACAGTGGGGTGTCCGGCAGTGGAAAGCTGCCTCGGAGTGTGGTGGAGGCTCCTTCTTATTTTTTAAACAGAGGCTGGATGGCCACCCGTTTGGGAGTGTTTTAGGATGTTCCTGCATGGCAGGGGGTTGGATGGATCTGTGTGGCTCTTTCCAAACCAATTTTATGATTTATTTGGGGAAATGTCTCAAATGATGCTGTCCCAGACAGGGGTTTTTATTGGGTTCTAATTTTTCCCCATTCAAAAATCCTGATTTTCATATTCTTTCAAACATCCACTGGGAATAAATTTCTCACATATTTAAAAACATTTTGACATGTAAATTTATAAAAAATGAATAAGTGCAATAAAGAAAGTCCTGTGTACTTTAAAACCCATTTAAAAAAATGGAATTTTTTATTTAACTGTATGTTTGAATAATACTTTCTGGATTGTTGCAAGTGACCAGAAAATGGGGCCACACATGGCTGAAACCTGCTCTCAATCACATCCCACTTTCACTGGTTATAGATGGTTGCTAAAAAGTCTCCACTCAACAGTCTATTCACCTTTTTATTTTTTATTAGGAAGAGATATTCAAAATAGGACACATTTAATAAATGGGAAAGATGTTTTACAAAATTTCAAAACACCAGAAAACATTGTGTAATAAATCTGCATATTTTTTATAATTATTTTTCTAGTTTTTTGAAGTATAAGTTACATCTTTAGCCTTATAGCACTTGACAATTGTACACACACACACACACACACACACACACAAAAAAACAAATGGGGGCCCAAGTTTGGGAACTCCAGTCAAAAGACATTGTGACAATATATTGCTTTTTCCCTTTCTTAATGGATATTTCAAGGAAAAAAAAGAAAAAAAAGCCTTAAAAAACACATGAGGTTTAAAAAGGAAGATGAAATCCTGAACACCAATAAGCTCAGTGAATGAGGCAGATACCAAAAAAAACCTAATCTGAAAGACCCGCCTTTTTCATTTCCTGTATTTTTTGCTGATAATTTAACCCCAATTAAATATGTTTTTGGGTTTATTTAACAATAATAAATAAAGAGCTTCTTAACATTCAGGAAATTAAGTTTCTTTAAGTGTAAGAACACAGCAATAAAAAAAATATTTTCAACACTGGAAGGAAAGACCATCTCTGGTATATATTTTTTAGCGATTTGGGAAAATGTAAAAATTCAAAACAAGTATGGGAAAATTCCATTTATATTGTGTTGCTGGTTTCAAATACAATTCCTTGTCAGCATTATGGAAGATTCTAGTTTAAAAAGTGACTCCTACCCCAATCTGTTTTCCGTGCCCCTTATTTACTAGAAAGAAACTGGTTGCACCTTTAAATAAAAAAGCTACTACTTTTTGTTAAATAAAAGGAACCATTTTTTAAAAGTGCTGTTTTTCCATTAAATTTGGCACAGTAGGGAGGTCTCATAAGCAGGCCTTGCATGGAATGATGTCTTTTAGTCTTGGTTTTTTAAATTTGGGG
>CAOLHI010007328.1:0-18605 GCA_948474755.1 Ctenosaura bakeri
ACTGGCCGGGGATCATGGAGCTAAGCATGGCTGCTCTTCTTTGCCTCAGAAGCCAGAGCAATGGCAGTTGGAATGGGAGGGAAAGGGCCCCTAACCAGTCACAGGGCCAGAGACATGGAGATAAGCATGGCTGCTCTTCTTTGCCTCAGAAGCCAGAGCAATGGCAGTTGGAATGGGAGAACGGCCTCTCACCAGTCACTAGGCCGAGAGACCATGGAGCTAAGCATGGCTGCTCTTCTTTGCCAAGAAGCCAGAGCAATGGCAGTTTGAAATTCGAGGACGGCCTCTTCCCAGTCCTGGGCCGAGACCATGGAGCTAGGCATGGCTGCTCTTCTTTGCCTGAGAAGGCAGAGGAATGGCTGTTGGAGTGGGAGGAAAGCCTCTCACGAGTCACTGGGCCGAGGGACCATGGAGCTAAGCATGGCTGCTCTTCTTTGCCTAAGAAGCCAGAGCAATGGCAGTTCGAATGGGAAAAAAGCCTCTTACCAATAACTAGGCGAGACCATCGAGATAAGCATGGCTGCTCTTCTTTTACCTCAGAAGCCAGAGGAATGGCAGTTGGAATGGGAGGAAGGGCCCCTCACCAGTCACTAGGCCGAGAGACCATGGAGCTAAGGATGGCTGCTCTTCTTGGCCTCAGAAGCCAGAGCAATGGCAGTTGGAATGGAGGAAGGCCTCTCACCAATCACTAGGGGAGAGAGACGATGGAGGTAACATGGCTGATCTTCTTTGCCTCAGAAGCCAGAGCAATGGCAGTTGAATGGGAGGAAGGCCTCTCACCAGTAACTAGGCCGAGAGACCATGGAGCTAACATGGCTGCTCTTCTTTACCTCAGAAGCCAGAGGAATGGCAGTTGGATTGGGAGGAAAGCCTCTTACCAGTCACTCGGCTGAGAGACCATGGAGCTAAGCATGGCTGCTCTTCTTTGCCTCAGAAGCCAGAGCAATGGCAGTTGGAATGGGAGGAAGGCCTCTTACCAGTCCCTGGGTTAGGGCCCTTGGAGCTAAGCATGGCTGACTTCTTGGCCTCAGATGCCAGAGCAATGGCAGTTGGAATGGGAGGAAGGCCTCTCACCAATCACTTAGGGAGAGAGACGATGGAGGTAAGCATGGCTATCTTCTGTGCCTCAGAAGCCAGAGCAATGGCAGTTGGAATGGAGGAAGGCCCTCTCACCAGTACTAGGCCAGAGACCATGGAGCTAACATGGCTGCTCTTCTTTCCTCAGAAGCCAGAGGAATGGCAGTTGGATTGGGAGGAAAGCCTCTTACCAGTCACTGGCTAGAGACCATGGAGCTAAGCATGGCTGCTCTTCTTTGCCTCAGAAAACCAGAGCAATGGCAGTTGGAATGGGAGGAAGGCCTCTTACCAGTCCCTGGGTTGAGGGCCCTTGGAACTAAGCATGGCTGTTCTTCGTTGCCCAAGAAGCCAGAGCAATGGCAGTTGGAATGGGAGGAAAGCCTCTCACAGTCACTGGCCAGAGACCATGGAGCTAAGCATGGCTACTCTTCTTTGCCTCAGAAGCCAGAGCAATGGCAGTTGGAATGGGAGGAAGGCCTCTTACCAGTCACAGGCCGAGAGACAATCGAGCTAAGTATGGCTGCTCTTCTTTTCCTCAGAAGCCTGAGCAATGGCAGTTTGAATGGGAGGAAGGCCTCTCACCAGTCAATGGCCAGAGACCACAGAGCTAAGCATGGCTGCTCTTCTTTGCCTCAGAAGCCGGAGCAATGGCAGTTTGAATGGGAGGAAGGCCTCTCACCAGTTACTGGGCCGAGAGACCACGGAGTAAGCATGGCTGCTCTTCTTTGCCTCAGAAGCCAGAGCAATGGCAGTTGGAATGGGAGAAAGGCCTCTTATCAGTCACTGGGTCGAGGACAACGCAGCTAAGCATGGCCGCTCTGCTTTGCCTCAGAAGCAGAGGAATGGCAGTTGGAATGGGAGGAAGGCCTCTACCTGGCACTAGGCAGAGACCATGGAGCTAAGTCACGGCTGCTCTTCTTTGCCTCAGAAGCCAGAGAATGGCAGTTGGAATGGGAGGAAAGCCTCTCACCAGTCACTGGGCCGAGAGACCATGGAGCTAAGGATGGCTGCTCTTCTTGGCCTCAGATGCCAGAGCAATGGCAGTTGGAATGGGAGGAAGGCCTCTCACCAATCACTAGGCAGAGAGACGATGGAGGTAAGCATGGCTGATCTTCTGTGCCTCAGAAGCCAGAGCAATGGCAGTTGGAATGGGAGGAAGGCCTCTCACCAGTAACTAGGCCGAGAGACCATGGAGCTAACATGGCTGCTCTTCTTTACCTCAGAAGCCAGAGGAATGGCAGTTGGATTGGGAGGAAAGCCTCTTACCAGTCACTCGGCTGAGAGACCATGGAGCTAAGCATGGCTGCTCTTCTTTGCCTCAGAAGCCAGAGCAATGGCAGTTGGAATGGGAGGAAGGCCTCTTACCAGTCCCTGGGTTGAGGGCCCTTGGAACTAAGCATGGCTGTTCTTCGTTGCCCAAGAAGCCAGAGCAATGGCAGTTGGAATGGGAGGAAAGCCTCTCACGAAATCACTGGGCCGAGAGACCATGGAGCTAAGCATGGCTACTCTTCTTTGCCTCAGAAGCCAGAGCAATGGCAGTTGGAATGGGAGGAAGGCCTCTTACCAGTCACTAGGCCGAGAGACAATCGAGCTAAGTATGGCTGCTCTTCTTTGCCTCAGAAGCCTGAGCAATGGCAGTTTGAATGGGAGGAAGGCCTCTCACCAGTCAATGGGCCGAGAGACCACAGAGCTAAGCATGGCTGCTCTTCTTTGCCTCAGAAGCCGGAGCAATGGCAGTTTGAATGGGAGGAAGGCCTCTCACCAGTTACTGGGCCGAGAGACCACGGAGCTAAGCATGGCTGCTCTTCTTTGCCTCAGAAGCCAGAGCAATGGCAGTTGGAATGGGAGAAAGGCCTCTTATCAGTCACTGGGTCGAGAGACAACGCAGCTAAGCATGGCCGCTCTGCTTTGCCTCAGAAGCTAGAGGAATGGCAGTTGGAATGGGAGGAAGGCCTCATACCTGGCACTAGGCAAAAGAGACAATGGAGCAAATCATGGGTGCACTTCTTTGCCTCAAGAAGCCAGACGACTGGCAGTTGGATTGGGAAGAAGCTCTCTCTCCAATCATTAAGTAGAGAGACCATGGAGCTAAGCATGGCTGCTCTTCTTTCCAACAGAAGCCAGAGCAATGGCATTGGCAATGGCAGGAAGGCCTCTCTCAATAGTCACTGGGCCAAGACACCATGGAGCTAAGCATGGCTGTTCTTCTTTGCCACAGAAGCCAAACGACTGTAAGTTGGATCTGGAGGAAGGCCTCTTACCAGTCACTAGGCTTAGAGACCATGGAGCTAAGCATGGCTGCTCTTCCTTGCCTCAGAAACCAGAGCAAGGGCAGTTGGAATGGGAGGAAGACCTCTCACCAGTCACTGCGCCGAGAGACCATGGAGCTAAGCATGGCTGCTCTTTTTTGCATCAGAAGCCAGAGCAGTGGAAGTTGGAATGGGAGGAAGGCCTCTGACCAGTCACTAGGCCGAGAGATCATGGAGCTAAGCATGGCTGCTCTTCTTTGCCTCAGAAGCCAGAGCAATGGCAGTTGGAATGGGAGGAAGGCCTCTAACCAGTCACAGGGCCGAGAGACCATGGAGATAAGCATGGCTGCTCTTCTTTGCCTCAGAAGCCAGAGCAATGGCAGTTGGAATGGGAGAACGGCCTCTCACCAGTCACTAGGCCGAGAGACCATGGAGCTAAGCATGGCTGCTCTTCTTTGCCGAAGAAGCCAGAGCAATGGCAGTTTGAATTCGAGGACGGCCTCTTCCCAGTCACTGGGCCGAGACCATGGAGCTAGGCATGGCTGCTCTTCTTTGCCTGAGAAGGCAGAGGAATGGCTGTTGGAGTGGGAGGAAAGCCTCTCACGAGTCACTGGGCCGAGGGACCATGGAGCTAAGCATGGCTGCTCTTCTTTGCCTAAGAAGCCAGAGCAATGGCAGTTCGAATGGAAAAAAGCCTCTTACCAATAACTAGGACGAGAGACCATCGAGATAAGCATGGCTGCTCTTCTTCACCTCAGAAGCCAGAGGAATGGCAGTTGGAATGGGAGGAAGGCCTCTCACCAGTCACTAGGCCGAGAGACCATGGAGCTAAGGATGGCTGCTCTTCTTGGCCTCAGAAGCCAGAGCAATGGCAGTTGGAATGGGGGGGAAGGCCTCTCACCAATCACTAGGCAGAGAGACGATGGAGGTAAGCATGGCTGATCTTCTTTGCCTCAGAAGCCAGAGCAATGGCAGTTGGAATGGGAGGAAGGCCTCTCACCAGTAACTAGGCCGAGAGACCATGGAGCTAACATGGCTGCTCTTCTTTACCTCAGAAGCCAGAGGAATGGCAGTTGGATTGGGAGGAAAGCCTCTTACCAGTCACTCGGCTGAGAGACCATGGAGCTAAGCATGGCTGCTCTTCTTTGCCTCAGAAGCCAGAGCAATGGCAGTTGGAATGGGAGGAAGGCCTCTTACCAGTCCCTGGGTTTAGGGCCCTTGGAGCTAAGCATGGCTGATCTTTTGGCCTCAGATGCCAGAGCAATGGCAGTTGGAATGGGGGGAAGGCCTCTCACCAATCACTAGGCAGAGAGACGATGGAGGTAAGCATGGCTGATCTTCTGTGCCTCAGAAGCCAGAGCAATGGCAGTTGGAATGGGAGGAAGGCCTCTCACCAGTAACTAGGCCGAGAGACCATGGAGCTAACATGGCTGCTCTTCTTTACCTCAGAAGCCAGAGGAATGGCAGTTGGATTGGGAGGAAAGCCTCTTACCAGTCACTCGGCTGAGAGACCATGGAGCTAAGCATGGCTGCTCTTCTTTGCCTCAGAAGCCAGAGCAATGGCAGTTGGAATGGGAGGAAGGCCTCTTACCAGTCCCTGGGTTGAGGGCCCTTGGAACTAAGCATGGCTGTTCTTCGTTGCCCAAGAAGCCAGAGCAATGGCAGTTGGAATGGGAGGAAAGCCTCTCACGAGTCACTGGGGCCCAGAGACCATGGAGCTAAGCATGGCTACTCTTCTTTGCCTCAGAAGCCAGAGCAATGGCAGTTGGAATGGGAGGAAGGCCTCTTACCAGTCACTAGGCCGAGACAATCGAGCTAAGTATGGCTGCTCTTCTTTGCCTCAGAAGCCTGAGCAATGGCAGTTTGAATGGGAGGAAGGCCTCCACCATCAATCAGCCCAGAGCTAAGCATGGCTGCTCTTCTTTGCCTCAGAAGCCGGAGCAATGGCAGTTTGAATGGGAGGAAGGCCTCTCACCAGTTACTGGGCCGAGAGACCACGGAGCTAAGCATGGCTGCTCTTCTTTGCCTCAGAAGCCAGAGCAATGGCAGTTGGAATGGGAGAAAGGCCTCTTATCAGTCACTGGGTCGAGAGACAACGCAGCTAAGCATGGCCGCTCTGCTTTGCCTCAGAAGCTAGAGGAATGGCAGTTGGAATGGGAGGAAGGCCTCATACCTGGCACTAGGCAAAGAGACAATGGAGCAAATCATGGGTGCACTTCTTTGCCCAAAAAGCCAGACGACTGGCAGTTGGATTGGGAAGAAGCCCCTCTCCAATCATTAAATAGAGAGACCATGGAGCTAAGCATGGCTGTCTTCTTTCCCAGAAGCCAGAGCAATGGCATTGGCAATGGCAGGAAGGCCTCTCTAAAAGTCACTGGGCCAAAACACCATGGAGCTAAGCATTGCTGTTCTTTTGCCCCCAGAAGCCAAACGACTGTAAGTTGGATCTGGAGGAAGGCCTCTTACCAGTCACTAGGCTTAGAACCATGGAGCTAAGCATGGCTGCTCTTCCTTGCCTCAAAACCAGAGCAAGGGCAGTTGGAATGGGAGGAAGACCTCTCACCAGTCACTGCGCCGAGAGACCATGGAGCTAAGCATGGCTGCTCTTTTTTGCATCAGAAGCCAGAGCAGTGGCAGTTGGAATGGGAGGAAGGCCTCTGACCAGTCACTAGGCCGAGAGATCATGGAGCTAAGCATGGCTGCTCTTCTTTGCCTCAGAAGCCAGAGCAATGGCAGTTGGAATGGGAGGAAGGCCTCTAACCAGTCACAGGGCCGAGAGACCATGGAGATAAGCATGGCTGCTCTTCTTTGCCTCAGAAGCCAGAGCAATGGCAGTTGGAATGGGGGAACGGCCTCTCACCAGTCACTAGGCCGAACCATGGAGCTAAGCATGGCTGCTCTTCTTTGCCGAAGAAGCCAGAGCAATGGCAGTTTGAATTCAGGACGGCCTCTTCCCAGTCACTGGGCCGAGACCATGGAGCTAGGCATGGCTGCTCTTCTTTGCCTGAGAAGGCAGAGGAATGGCTGTTGGAGTGGGAGGAAAGCCTCTCACGAGTCACTGGGCCGAGGGACCATGGAGCTAAGCATGGCTGCTCTTCTTTGCCTAGAAGCCAGAGCAATGGCAGTTCGAATGGGAAAAAAGCCTCTTACCAATAACTAGGACGAGAGACCATCGGGGCTAAGCATGGCTGCTCTTCTTTCCTCAGAAGCCAGAGCAATGGCAGTTGGAATGGGAGGAAGGCCTCTTACCAGTCACTAGGCCGAGACCATGGAGCTAAGCATGGCTGCTCTTCTTGGCCTCAGAAGCCAGAGCAATGGCAGTTGGAATGGGAGGAAGGCCTCTCACCAATCACTAGGCAGAGAGACGATGGAGGTAAGCATGGCTGATCTTCTTTGCCTCAGAAGCCAGAGCAATGGCAGTTGGAATGGGAGGAAGGCCTCTCACCAGTAACTAGGCCGAGAGACCATGGAGCTAACATGGCTGCTCTTCTTTACCTCAGAAGCCAGAGGAATGGCAGTTGGATTGGGAGGAAAGCCTCTTACCAGTCACTCGGCTGAGAGACCATGGAGCTAAGCATGGCTGCTCTTCTTTGCCTCAGAAGCCAGAGCAATGGCAGTTGGAATGGGAGGAAGGCCTCTTACCAGTCCCTGGGTTTAGGGCCCTTGGAGCTAAGCATGGCTGATCTTCTTTGCCAAGAAGCCAGAGCAATGGCAGTTAGGGAAAGGGAGGAAAGGGCCCCTCACCAGTCACTAGGGGCCCAGAGACCATGGGAAATAAGGGACGGCTACTCTTCTTTGCAACAGAAGCCAGAGCAATGGCAGTTGGAATGGGAGGAAGGCCTTTTTACCAGTCACTAGGCCGAGACACCATGGAGCTAAGCATGGCTGCTCTTCTTTGCCTCAGAAGCCAGAGCAATGGCAATTGGAATGGGAGGAAGGCCTCTTACCAGTCACTGGCCGAAGACCAAGGGGCTAAGCATGGCTGCTCTTCTTTGCCTCAGAAGCCCAGAGCAATGGCAGTTGTAATGGGAGGAAGGCCTCTCACCAGTCACTAGGCCGAGAGACCATGGAGATAAGCATGACTACTCTTCTTTGCCTCAGAAGCCACAGCAATGGCAGTCGGAATGGGAGGAAGGCTTCTCACCAGTCACTGGGCCGAGAGACCATGGAGCAAAGCATGGCTGCTCTCTTTGCCTCAGAAGCCAGGGGCAATGGCAGTTGGAATGGGAGGAAAGCCTCTCACCAGTCACCGGCCAGAGACCATGGAGCTAAGATGGGGTGCACTTCTTTGCCTCAGAAGCCAGAGCAATGGCAGTTGGAATGGGAGGGAGGCTTTCAACCAATCACCAGGCAGAGAGACCGATGGAGCTAAGCATGGATGATCTTCTTTCCTCAGAAGCCAGAGCAATGGCAGTGGGAATGGAGGAAGGCCTCTCACCCGTCACTAAGCCGAGAGACCATGGAGCTAAGCATGGCTGCTAATCTTTGCCTCAGAAGCCAGAGCAATGGCAGTTGGAATCGGAGGAAGCTCTTACCAGTCCTACGCCGAGAGACCATGGAGGTAAGCATGGCTGCTCTTCTTCACCTAAGAAGCCAGAGCAATGGCAGTTGGAATGGGAGGAAGGCCTCCACCATTCACTGGCCGAGAGACCATGGAGCTAAGCATGGCTGCGCTTCTTTTCCTCAGAATCCAGAGCAATGGCAGTTGGAATGGGAGGAAGGCCTCTTACCAATCACTAGGCCGAGAGACCAAGGAGCTAAGCATGGCTGCTCTTCTTTGCCACAGAAGCCAGAGCAATGGCAGTTGGAATGGGAGGAAGCCTAACCAGTCACTAGGCCGAGAGACCATGGAGTAAGCATGGCTGCTCTTCTTTGCCTCAGAAGCCAGAGCAATGGCAGTTGGAATGGGAGGAAGGCCTCTTACAAGTCACTAGGCCGAGAGACCATGGAGCTAAGCATGGCTGCTCTTCTTTGCCTAAGAAGCCAGAGCAATGGCAGTTGGAATGGGAGGAAGGCCTCTTACCAGTCACTAGGACGAGACATGGAGCTAAGCATGGCTGCTTTTCTTTGCCTCAGAAGACAGAGCAATGGCAGTTGGATTGGAGTGAAGGCCTCTCACCAGTCACTGGGCCGAGGACCATGGAGCTAAGCATGGCTGCTCTCCTTTGCCTCAGAAGCCAGAGCAATGGCAGTTGGAATGGGAGAAGGCGTTCCACAATTCACTGGCCGAGAGACCATGGAGCTAAGCATGGCTGCTCTTCTTTGCCTCAGATGCCAGGGCAATGGCAGTTGAGTGGGAGGAAGGCCTCTTACCAATCACTAGGCCGAGATAACATGGAGCTAAGCAGGGCTGCTCTTCTTTGCCTAAGAAGCCAGAGCAATGGCAGTTGGAATGGGAGGAAGGCCTCTCACCAGTCACTGGCGAGAGACCATGGAGTAAGCATGGCTGCTCTCCTTTGCCTCAGAAGCCAGAGCAATGGTAGTTGCAATGGGAGGAAGGCCTCCACCATCAAAGGGCCGAGAGCCCATGGAGCTAAGCATGGCTGCCTTCTTTCCTCAGAAGCCAGAGAATGGCATTGGATGGGAGGAGCTCTACCAGTCACTAGGCCGAGAGACCATGGAGCTAAGCATGGCTGCTCTTCTTTGCCTCAGAAGCCAGAGCAATGGCAGATGAGGGGTTAATGGGGATGGATGATGGCTGCTCTTCTTTCCTCAGAAGCCAGAGCAATGGCAGTTGGAATGGGAGGAGCCTCTCACGAGTCACTGGGCCGAAGACCATGGAGCTAAGCATGGCTACTCTTCTTTGCCTCAGAAGCCAGAGCAATGGCAGTTGGAATGGAGGAAGGCCTCTTACCAGTCACTAGGCCGAGGGACCATGGAGCTAAGCATGGCTACTCTTCTTTGCCTCAGAAGCCAGAGCAATGGCAGTTCGAATGGGAAGAAGCCTCTTACCAATAACTAGGACGAGAGACCATCGAGATAAGCATGGCTGCTCTTCTTCACCTCAGAAGCCAGAGGAATGGCAGGTGGAATGGGAGGAAGGCCACTCACCAGTCACTAGGCCGAGAGACTTTAGAGGTAAACATGGCTACTCTTCCTTGCCTCAGAAGCCAGAGCAATAGCAGTTTGAATGGGAGGAAGGTCTCTTTCCAGTCACTAGGCTTAGAGACCTTGGAGCTACGCATACCTGCTCTACTTTGCCTCAGAAACCAGAGGAATGGCAGTTGGAATGGGAGGAAGGCCTCTCACCAGTCACTGGGCCGAGAGACCATGGAGCTACGCACGGCTGCTCTTCTTTGCCTCAGAAGCCAGAGCAATTGCAGCTGGAATCGGAGGAAGGCCTCTTAACAGTCACAGGGTCGAGAGACCATGGAGCTAAGCATGGCTGCTCTACTTTGCCTAAGAAGCCTGTGGAATGGAAGTTGGAATGGGAGGAAGGCCTCTCTCAACAGTCACATTACCGAGAGACCATGGAGCTAAGCATGGCTGCTCTTCTTTGCCTCAGAAGCCAGACGACTGGCAGTTGGATTGAGAGGAAGGCCTCTAACCAGTCACTAGGCTGAGAGACCATGGAGCTAAGCATGGCTGCTCTTCTTTGCCTCAGAAGCCAGAGCAATGGCAGTTGGAATGGGAGGAAGGCGTTTCACAATTCAATGGGCCGAGAGACCATGGAGCTAAGCATGGCTGCTCTTCTTTGCCTCAGATGCCAGGGCAATGGCAGTTGAGTTGGGAGGAACGCCTCTTACCAATCACTAGGCCGAGATAACATGGAGCTAAGCACGGCTGCTCTTCTTTGCCTCAGAAGCCAGAGCAATGGCAGTTGGAATGGGAGGAAGGCCTCTCACCAGTAACTAGGCTAGAGACCATGGAGCTAAGCATGGCTGCTCTTCTTTGCCTCAGAAGCCAGAGCAATGGCAGTTGGAATGGGAGGAAGGCGTTTCACAATTCAATGGGCCGAGAGACCATGGAGCTAAGCATGGCTGCTCTTCTTTGCCTGAGAAGCCAGAGCAATGGCAGTTGGAATGGGAGGAAGGCCTTCCACCATTCACTCGGCCGAGAGCCCATGGAGCTAAGCATGGCTGCGCTTCTTTGCCTCAGAAGCCAGAGCAAAGGCAGTTGGAATGGAAGGAAGGCCTCTCACCAGTCACTAGGCCGAGACCATGGAGCGAAGCATGGCTGCTTTTCTTTGCCTCAGAAGCCAGAGCAATGGCAGTTGGAATGGGAGGAAGGCCTCTCACCAGTAACTAGGCCGAGATACCATGTAGCTAAGCATGGCTCCTCTTCTTTGCCTTAGAAGCCAGAGCAATGGCAGTTGGAATGGGAGGAAGGCCTTTTACCTGTCACTGGGCCGAGAGACCATAGAGCTAGTCACGGCTCCTCTTCTTTGCCTCAGAAGCCAAAGCAATGGCAGTTGGAATGGGAGGAAAGCCTCTCACCAGTCACTGGGCCGAGAGACCATGGAGCTAAGGATGGCTGCTCTTCTTGGCCTCAGAAGCCAGAGCAATGGCAGTTGGAATGGGAGGAAGGCCTTCCACCATTCAAAGGGCCGAGAGACCATGGAGCTAAGCATGGCTGCGCTTCTTTGCCTCAGAAGACAGAGCGATGGCAGTTGGAATGGGAGAAAGGCCTCTCACCAGTCACAGTGTCGAGAGACCATGGAGCTAAGTATGGCTGCTCTTCTTTGCCTCAGAAGCCAGAGCAATCGCAGTTGGAATGGGAGGAAGGCCTCTTACCAGTCACTAGGCCGAGATACCATGGAGCTAAGCATGGCTGCTCTTCTTTGCCTTAGAAGCCAGAGCAATGGCAGTTGGAATGGGAGGAAGGCTTCTTACCAGTCACTGGGCCGAGAGACCATGGAGCTAGTCACGGCTCCTCTTCTTTGCCTCAGAAGCCAGAGCAATGGCAGTTGGAATGGGAGGAAAGCCTCTCACCAGTCACCGGGCCGAGAGACCATGGAACTAAGGATGGCTCCTCTTCTTTGCCTCAGAAGCCAGAGCAATGGCAGTTGGAATGGGAGGGAGGCCTTCAACCAATCACTAGGCAGAGAGACGATGGAGGTAAGCATGGCTGATCTTCTTTTCCTCAGAAGCCAGAAGAATGACAGTTGGAATGTGAGGAAGGCCTCTCACCAGCCACTGGGCCGAGAGACCATGGAGCTAAGCATGGCTGCTCTCCTTTGCCTCAGAAGCCAGAGCAATGGCAGTTGGAATGGGAGGAAGGCCTTCCACCATTCACTCGGCCGAGAGCCCATGGAGCTAAGCATGGCTGCGCTTCTTTGCCTCAGAAGCCAGAGCAAAGGCAGTTGGAATGGAAGGAAGGCCTCTCACCAGTCACTAGGCCAGAGACCATGGAGCGAAGCATGGCTGCTCTTCTTTGCCTCAGAAGCCAGAGCAATGGTAGTTGGAAAGGGAGGAAGGCCTCTCACCAGTAACTAGGCCGAGATACCATGTAGCTAAGCATGGCTCCTCTTCTTTGCCTTAGAAGCCAGAGCAATGGCAGTTGGAATGGGAGGAAGGCCTTTTACCAGTCACTGGGCCGAGAGACCATAGAGCAAGTCACGGCTCCTCTTCTTTGCCTCAGAAGCCAAAGCAATGGCAGTTGGAATGGGAGGAAAGCCTCTCACCAGTCACTGGGCCGAGAGACCATGGAGCTAAGGATGGCTGCTCTTCTTGGCCTCAGAAGCCAGAGCAATGGCAGTTGGAATGGGAGGAAGGCCTTCCACCATTCACAGGGCCGAGAGACCATGGAGCTAAGCATGGCTGCGCTTCTTTGCCTCAGAAGACAGAGCGATGGCAGTTGGAATGGGAGAAAGGCCTCTCACCAGTCACAGTGTCGAAGACCATGGAGCTAAGTATGGCTGCTCTTCTTTGCCTCAGAAGCCAGAGCAATCGCAGTTGGAATGGGAGGAAGGCCTCTTACCAGTCACTAGGCCGAGATACCATGGAGCTAAGCATGGCTGCTCTTCTTTGCCGAAGAAGCCAGAGCAATGGCAGTTGGAATGGGAGAACGGCCTCTCACCAGTCACTAGGCCGAGACCATGGAGCTAAGCATGGCTGCTCTTCTTTGCCGAAGAAGCCAGAGCAATGGCAGTTTGAATTCGAGGACGGCCTCTTCCCAGTCACTGGGCCGAGACCATGGAGCTAGGCATGGCTGCTCTTCTTTGCCTGAGAAGGCAGAGGAATGGCTGTTGGAGTGGGAGGAAAGCCTCTCACGAGTCACTGGGCCGAGGGACCATGGAGCTAAGCATGGCTGCTCTTCTTTGCCTAAGAAGCCAGAGCAATGGCAGTTCGAATGGGAAGAAAGCCTCTTACCAATAACTAGGACGAGACCATCGAGATAAGCAAGGCTGCTCTTCTTCACCTCAGAAGCCAGAGGAATGGCAGTTGGAATGGGAGGAAGGCCTCTCACCAGTCACTAGGCCGAGAGACCATGGAGCTAAGGATGGCTGCTCTTCTTGGCCTCAGAAGCCAGAGCAATGGCAGTTGGAATGGGAGGGAGGCCTTCAACCAATCACTAGGCAGAGAGACGATGGAGGTAAGCATGGCTGATCTTCTTTTCCTCAGAAGCCAGAAGAATGACAGTTGGAATGTGAGGAAGGCCTCTCACCAGTCACTGGGCCAGAGACCATGGAGCTAAGCATGGCTGCTCTCCTTTGCCTCAGAAGCCAGAGCAATGGCAGTTGGAATGGGAGGAAGGCCTTCCACCATTCACTCGGCCGAGAGCCCATGGAGCTAAGCATGGCTGCGCTTCTTTGCCTCAGAAGCCAGAGCAAAGGCAGTTGGAATGGAAGGAAGGCCTCTCACCAGTCACTAGGCCGAGAGACCATGGAGCGAAGCATGGCTGCTCTTCTTTGCCTCAGAAGCCAGAGCAATGGCAGTTGGAAAGGGAGGAAGGCCTCTCACCAGTAACTAGGCCGAGATACCATGTAGCTAAGCATGGCTCCTCTTCTTTGCCTTAGAAGCCAGAGCAATGGCAGTTGGAATGGGAGGAAGGCCTTTTACCAGTCACTGGGCCGAGAGACCATAGAGCAAGTCACGGCTCCTCTTCTTTGCCTCAGAAGCCAAAGCAATGGCAGTTGGAATGGGAGGAAAGCCTCTCACCAGTCACTGGGCCGAGACCATGGAGCTAAGGATGGCTGCTCTTCTTGGCCTCAGAAGCCAGAGCAATGGCAGTTGGAATGGGAGGAAGGCCTTCCACCATTCACAGGGCCAGAGACCATGGAGCTAAGCATGGCTGCGCTTCTTTGCCTCAGAAGACAGAGCGATGGCAGTTGGAATGGGAGAAAGGCCTCTCACCAGTCACAGTGTCGAGAGACCATGGAGCTAAGTATGGCTGCTCTTCTTTGCCTCAGAAGCCAGAGCAATCGCAGTTGGAATGGGAGGAAGGCCTCTTACCAGTCACTAGGCCGAGATACCATGGAGCTAAGCATGGCTGCTCTTCTTTGCCGAAGAAGCCAGAGCAATGGCAGTTGGAATGGGAGAACGGCCTCTCACCAGTCACTAGGCCGAGAGACCATGGAGCTAAGCATGGCTGCTCTTCTTTGCCGAAGAAGCCAGAGCAATGGCAGTTTGAATTCGAGGACGGCCTCTTCCCAGTCACTGGGCCGAGACCATGGAGCTAGGCATGGCTGCTCTTCTTTGCCTGAGAAGGCAGAGGAATGGCTGTTGGAGTGGGAGGAAAGCCTCTCACGAGTCACTGGGCCGAGGGACCATGGAGCTAAGCATGGCTGCTCTTCTTTGCCTAAGAAGCCAGAGCAATGGCAGTTCGAATGGGAAGAAAGCCTCTTACCAATAACTAGGACGAAGACCATCGAGATAAGCAAGGCTGCTCTTCTTCACCTCAGAAGCCAGAGGAATGGCAGTTGGAATGGGAGGAAGGCCTCTCACCAGTCACTAGGCCAGAGACCATGGAGCTAAGGATGGCTGCTCTTCTTGGCCTCAGAAGCCAGAGCAATGGCAGTTGGAATGGGAGGAAGGCCTCTCACCAATCACTAGGCAGAGAGACGATGGAGGTAAGCATGGCTGATCTTCTTTGCCTCAGAAGCCAGAGCAATGGCAGTTGGAATGGGAGGAAGGCCTCTCACCAGTAACTAGGCCGAGAGACCATGGAGCTAACATGGCTGCTCTTCTTTACCTCAGAAGCCAGAGGAATGGTAGTTGGATTGGGAGGAAAGCCTCTTACCAGTCATTCGGCTGAGAGACCATGGAGCTAAGCATGGCTGCTCTTCTTTGCCTCAGAAGCCAGAGCAATGGCAGTTGGAATGGGAGGAAGGCCTCTTACCAGTCCCTGGGTTTAGGGCCCTTGGAGCTAAGCATGGCTGCTCTTCGTTGCCCACGAAGCCAGAGCAATGGCAGTTGGAATGGGAGGAAAGCCTCTCACGAGTCACTGGGCCGAGACCATGGAGCTAAGCATGGCTACTCTTCTTTGCCTCAGAAGCCAGAGCAATGGCAGTTGGAATGGGAGGAAGGCCTCTTACCAGTCACTAGGCCGAGGGACCATGGAGCTAAGCATGGCTACTCTTCTTTGCCTCAGAAGCCAGAGCAATGGCAGTTCGAATGGGAAGAAAGCCTCTTACCAATAACTAGGACGAGAGACCATCGAGATAAGCATGGCTGCTCTTCTTCACCTCAGAAGCCAGAGGAATGGCAGGTGGAATGGGAGGAAGGCCACTCACCAGTCACTAGGCCGAGAGACTTTCGAGGTAAACATGGCTACTCTTCCTTGCCTCAGAAGCCAGAGCAATAGCAGTTTGAATGGGAGGAAGGTCTCTTTCCAGTCACTAGGCTTAGAGACCTTGGAGCTACGCATACCTGCTATACTTTGCCTCAGAAACCAGAGGAATGGCAGTTGGAATGGGAGGAAGGCCTCTCACCAGTCACTGGGCCGAGAGACCATGGAGCTACGCACGGCTGCTCTTCTTTGCCTCAGAAGCCAGAGCAATTGCAGCTGGAATCGGAGGAAGGCCTCTTAACAGTCACAGGGTCGAGAGACCATGGAGCTAAGCATGGCTGCTCTACTTTGCCTAAGAAGCCTGTGGAATGGAAGTTGGAATGGGAGGAAGGCCTCTCTCAACAGTCACATTACCGAGAGACCATGGAGCTAAGCATGGCTGCTCTTCTTTGCCTCAGAAGCCAGACGACTGGCAGTTGGATTGAGAGGAAGGCCTCTAACCAGTCACTAGGCTGAGAGACCATGGAGCTAAGCATGGCTGCTCTTCTTTGCCTCAGAAGCCAGAGCAATGGCAGTTGGAATGGGAGGAAGGCGTTTCACAATTCAATGGGCCGGGGACCATGGAGCTAAGCATGGCTGCTCTTCTTTGCCTCAGAAGCCAGAGCAATGGCAGTTGGAATGGGAGGAAGGCGTTTCACAATTCAATGGGCCGAGAGACCATGGAGCTAAGCATGGCTGCTCTTCTTTGCCTCAGATGCCAGGGCAATGGCAGTTGAGTTGGGAGGAACGCCTCTTACCAATCACTAGGCCGAGATAACATGGAGCTAAGCACGGCTGCTCTTCTTTGCCTCAGAAGCCAGAGCAATGGCAGTTGGAATGGGAGGAAGGCCTCTCACCAGTCACTGGGCCGAGAGACCATGGAGCTAAGCATGGCTGCTCTCCTTTGCCTGAGAAGCCAGAGCAATGGCAGTTGGAATGGGAGGAAGGCCTTCCACCATTCACTCGGCCGAGAGCCCATGGAGCTAAGCATGGCTGCGCTTCTTTGCCTCAGAAGCCAGAGCAAAGGCAGTTGGAATGGAAGGAAGGCCTCTCACGAGTCACTAGGCCGAGAGACCATGGAGCGAAGCATGGCTGCTTTTCTTTGCCTCAGAAGCCAGAGCAATGGCAGTTGGAATGGGAGGAAGGCCTCTCACCAGTAACTAGGCCGAGATACCATGTAGCTAAGCATGGCTCCTCTTCTTTGCCTTAGAAGCCAGAGCAATGGCAGTTGGAATGGGAGGAAGGCCTTTTACCTGTCACTGGGCCGAGAGACCATAGAGCTAGTCACGGCTCCTCTTCTTTGCCTCAGAAGCCAAAGCAATGGCAGTTGGAATGGGAGGAAAGCCTCTCGCCAGTCACTGGGCCGAGAGACCATGGAGCTAAGGATGGCTGCTCTTCTTGGCCTCAGAAGCCAGAGCAATGGCAGTTGGAATGGGAGGAAGGCCTTCCACCATTCAAAGGGCCGAGAGACCATGGAGCTAAGCATGGCTGCGCTTCTTTGCCTCAGAAGACAGAGCGATGGCAGTTGGAATGGGAGAAAGGCCTCTCACCAGTCACAGTGTCGAGAGACCATGGAGCTAAGTATGGCTGCTCTTCTTTGCCTCAGAAGCCAGAGCAATCGCAGTTGGAATGGGAGGAAGGCCTCTTACCAGTCACTAGGCCGAGATACCATGGAGCTAAGCATGGCTGCTCTTCTTTGCCTTAGAAGCCAGAGCAATGGCAGTTGGAATGGGAGGAAGGCTTCTTACCAGTCACTGGGCCGAGAGACCATGGAGCTAGTCACGGCTCCTCTTCTTTGCCTCAGAAGCCAGAGCAATGGCAGTTGGAATGGGAGGAAAGCCTCTCACCAGTCACCGGGCCGAGAGACCATGGAACTAAGGATGGCTCCTCTTCTTTGCCTCAGAAGCCAGAGCAATGGCAGTTGGAATGGGAGGGAGGCCTTCAACCAATCACTAGGCAGAGAGACGATGGAGGTAAGCATGGCTGATCTTCTTTTCCTCAGAAGCCAGAGGAATGACAGTTGGAATGTGAGGAAGGCCTCTCACCAGTCACTGGGTCGAGAGACCATGGAGCTAAGCATGGCTGCTCTCCTTTGCCTCAGAAGCCAGAGCAATGGCAGTTGGAATGGGAGGAAGGCCTTCCACCATTCACTCGGCCGAGAGCCCATGGAGCTAAGCATGGCTGCGCTTCTTTGCCTCAGAAGCCAGAGCAAAGGCAGTTGGAATGGAAGGAAGGCCTCTCACCAGTCACTAGGCCGAGAGACCATGGAGCGAAGCATGGCTGCTCTTCTTTGCCTCAGAAGCCAGAGCAATGGCAGTTGGAAAGGGAGGAAGGCCTCTCACCAGTAACTAGGCCGAGATACCATGTAGCTAAGCATGGCTCCTCTTCTTTGCCTTAGAAGCCAGAGCAATGGCAGTTGGAATGGGAGGAAGGCCTTTTACCAGTCACTGGGCCGAGAGACCATAGAGCAAGTCACGGCTCCTCTTCTTTGCCTCAGAAGCCAAAGCAATGGCAGTTGGAATGGGAGGAAAGCCTCTCACCAGTCACTGGGCCGAGAGACCATGGAGCTAAGGATGGCTGCTCTTCTTGGCCTCAGAAGCCAGAGCAATGGCAGTTGGAATGGGAGGAAGGCCTTCCACCATTCACAGGGCCGAGAGACCATGGAGCTAAGCATGGCTGCGCTTCTTTGCCTCAGAAGACAGAGCGATGGCAGTTGGAATGGGAGAAAGGCCTCTCACCAGTCACAGTGTCGAGAGACCATGGAGCTAAGTATGGCTGCTCTTCTTTGCCTCAGAAGCCAGAGCAATCGCAGTTGGAATGGGAGGAAGGCCTCTTACCAGTCACTAGGCCGAGATACCATGGAGCTAAGCATGGCTGCTCTTCTTTGCCTTAGAAGCCAGAGCAATGGCAGTTGGAATGGGAGGAAGGCTTCTTACCAGTCACTGGGCCGAGAGACCATGGAGCTAGTCACGGCTCCTCTTCTTTGCCTCAGAAGCCAGAGCAATGGCAGTTGGAATGGGAGGAAAGCCTCTCACCAGTCACCGGGCCGAGAGACCATGGAATTAAGGATGGCTCCTCTTCTTTGCCTCAGAAGCCAGAGCAATGGCAGTTGGAATGGGAGGGAGGCCTTCAACCAATCACTAAGTAGAGAGACGATGGAGGTAAGCATGGCTGATCTTCTTTTCCTCAGAAGCCAGAGGAATGACAGTTGGATTGGGAGGAAAGCCTCTCACCAGTAACTAGGCCTAGAGACCATGGAGCTAAGCATGGCTGCTCTTCTTTGCCTCAGAAGCCAGAGCAATGGCAGTTGGAATTGGAGGAAGGTCTCTCACCAATCACTAGGCAGAGAGACGATGGAGGTTAGCATGGCTGATCTTCTTAGCCACAGAAGCCAGAGCAATGGCAGTTGGAAAGGGAGGAAGGCCTCTCACCAGTCACTAGGCCGAGAGATCATGGAGCTAAGCATGGCTGCTCTTCTTTGCCTCAGAAGCAATAGCAATGGCAGTTAGAATTGGAGGAAGGCCTCTCACCAGTCACTAGGCCGAGAGATCATGGAGCTAAGCATGGCTG
>CAOLHI010007329.1:0-16837 GCA_948474755.1 Ctenosaura bakeri
CACCTAGACCTCTGGGGGAGCAGTAGGGAAACGAACTCTGTGGAACTTCTCTTAGGAAAGAGGGATGGGAACCTATCTCCAGCCTGCCCAAACAAAAGTCACTTCTGTACACCCAAACCCAGTTTTCCACCTCGACAGCGTTGGGGACAGAAGGACGAGGCAACAGTTCAGGGACAGGGAGTTCACCTAGACCCAGGGAACCCTCAGGGGTACTCCGCCTGCCTGAAGTGGGGAGACAAACATTTTGGAACTTCCTACGCTGCCTGGCAAAGCAGGGGGAAAAAGGGCAAGGAACCAAAACCGAACCATTCCTAACTGGTTTTCTGGATGAGGGGCGCCTTCCTACACCATGGGCCAAACCTCTAAGCCCTATGCTAGGTCGGGAATCACCATCCGCACCTAGTCGGCTAGCCAATCAGGACGCACCCAAAAAATTACACAGCGGGACACACCTGCGCTTTTACAACTACTACAACATCTAGTGGGATGCACCCACGTCTTCAACTCTGGGAAGGGGGTTCCTCTAAAGGTAAAACTGTCTTGCCACTATGGTGTTGGATGAGTGTGGACTGTTCCTAATGTATCCACTAGCGCTAGGATCCCAGCCCATGATAGCCCCCAAGTTAGGGATGTGATTCCCGGGTCAGCTTGTGCACACCGATAGCAAGGGGCATGCACAAACCAAGACAGAAAAGGGGAGCAGAATTCCAACCCAGATAGAGTATCTCCCGGAGCTCAAACACACAGATTTCACACACACACACACACGTATTCCTGCCTAACAGCGTTCTAGCAACTTAACTGCCCGTTCCCTAGGTCAGTACCTGCCTAATTTGAGGAGGTTCACAACTCCTTCTCAAATTAGGGGTACCGAGGTTGCTCGTGTTACTCCACAACTCTGTTACCCTGTTTATTGGGGGTCCCAGGAGGAACACCTAAATAACCAGACAACAACACACTCTGGGGAAAATTAGCTTAGAGCACTGCTGGCAAAACGAGAGGCAGGGTAATGCAGCAGGATCTTGTAACTCAATGTTTACGGGGTCAGGCCAAGTCAAGAAGCAAACCATGTTGGAAATTAATGAGTGATCTTCATTAAATACAGGCACACGATGTAAGCAACACTCGCACACAGATTACTAAAGGAAATGAAGGGTTGAGTTGGATAGCGGGATTTTTGAGAGGGATAGTTGATTCAGGTGATACGGAACCTCTTCACGGAGTCTGGAAAGCAGATAGAGAGTCATGCTGGGGTGTGATGTAGCTCAGCATGTGGGGCTGAGGGGGAAGCTCACCGGGCAAAGCAGCAGCAAGACGGTCTGGAACTCAGGAACGATCCCGGATTGAGTGGTCTCAGTTACTGGTACTGAGGGGAAGGCTCGCCAAGTGGAGTGGTGGCAAGGCAGGATGGAACTCAGGAGCGATCCAAAGAAGGTCTCGGAATCAGGGGGTTTTATAGAGGGAAATGGAACTGCAGGCTATGCCGTACTTGGGGAAAACAATGTGATTTAGGAGTAGGACAAAGCTTTTGAAAGATCAGACTTTAGCATGATTGAATTAAGTCCGAATTGACAAAGGGTTAGCTAGTATGCAAATGCAGGGTGATTGGCGGTTGGGTATCCAGCTTGCCAGGTTGCCTGCATGGGGCAGGGAGTCCTTTGGTAAACAGCGTGCATACATAATGAAGGTGTTTGCAGCGAGGTCTCCTAAAGCAAGGATCTGGCTATTTTTGGCCTGCCTGGGTAGGGAATGGAATGTCCAGCAGTTAGTGGCCGTGCCTAGTTTGTGCTTGTTGGGGGGCCTCACAAACACGTGGAGAGGGGTGGTAGAACAGAGCCAAATTATTGATATCAAAATGATATCTAAGGGTATCTCCAAGTAGGCCTAGTAACTGCAGTAACACAGGCCAGTATTTGCCAGACTGCAGCTTCAGGACATCTCCAGGCAGGTACCTTTTTAAGACCACATTATGTATGCACGCTGTTTACAAAAGACTCCCTGCCCCGAGCAGGCAGCTTGACGAGCAGAATATCCAACCATCGAACACTCTGTGTTTGCATACTGTCTGCTCTATTGACAACACTGTCATATTTCAAACATCTAAAGTACTGATCTTTTGGAGGCTTTGTCCCCAGCCCGAAACCCATTGTTTTCCCTGGGAACGGACTAGCCTATGGGCGCATTTTCCCCTATAAGACCCCCTTGATTTTGAGCATTTCTTCGGATCACTCCTGGCTTCCATCCTGCCTTGCTGTTGCTCCTTTCGACAACCCTTCCCCTCAGCTTCCATGTGCTGAGAATCTCCTCTCCAACTGACTTTTCTTCTGATAAACCGGGCTTCAGGATCAGGCGGAGTATTTCTCCTGAAAAATCCCTCTCAAAAACCCACTATCCAACCTTTCTTTCATTAGGTATGTGTGAGTGTTTGCATACATATGTTTTGACTGTGTTTCAAAATTGGGTTCAAGATCTTGCTAGGTTGCCCTACCTCTGGTATTGCGTAGCTTGTGCTCTTGCTAATTCCCATTCCCCAGTAATTGGAGCACAATTAGGTGTCCCTCACGGGACCCCAGAAATCAGGGTAACAAGGGGGCGAGGGAATCGCCCCGTGACACTAATCATCAGACTTTTGGGCTTCCCGGTCCGGTCCACACTGCTCCACACTGCTCTGGAGACGAAAATGATGGCTTCTGGTTGGTCGAGAGTGTCGACTAACCACTGAAGCTTGCCAGCCTAAAGCCCTGCTGGCAGATAGCAGGCTCACACCAATGTGAGCCTGAGAATCTGCATAAGGGAGCAGGCTCTCAGTGGAACACTTCATGCTTTTGAAAGACCTGTTTTTAGCGGTCTTTCAAAAGCATACTGGACGACCTCTTGGGGTCATTCCGGAGCTGGTTGAGGTGTGGATCTACACTAAATAGGTCTGACCTAGTCCACTCCCAGGTGCAGACGTCCCCCCTGGAGGATGCTCTGCCCCGTTTTAAAAACCCCATGTGGAAATGGCCATAATGTATACCTGGCTATGTAGAAGAAGGGATAAGAAGCCCTTTTACTTTACTGAATTGCCAAGAAGACCAGCCAGAGTGCCCAATGCACATCAGGACCGATGTGATGCTCATCACGGACAATGCATGCCAGTCCTATTATACAGTGGGCACTAGGACCGATTGGGCACTTTGCTGGTAGTAGGAACATAACAGCAGCTTTTAACTGGATAATGGACATTTTGATAGCTATGCAATTCTAATGGCCGTATATAGAAGTGGGATCTAAGTCCCCTGTAGGATTCTGGATCAAGAGTAGTGCTGGTCCCTGGAATCCACCTATCCATCAAACCCCCTCCTTGAAGAGTTTGTTGTTGTTGTTCGATGTAGATACTTCTGATGTGTTACCTTAAATATCAGCCTCGCATTCATTCATTCATTCATTCATTCATTCATTCATTCATTTTATTTCTCACTTTTATTATATCTCATACCTTTGATTCTAACCCTCTACCTAACACAGACAAGGAACAAGTGTCTGCTTAATCTATTTCCCACCCCCACCCCCAGGCCTCCCAAGATGGCCCTCTCTCCTTGCTATAAGTCTTCCAGAAGAAAACATGTTCTCTTCATTTGACAAATGAACTTCATCAGCCTGGTAGAGCTCTGGATGTTGGAAGATAATATTGGGATGTGATTAAAAAATGGGCTGTCCCTTACCCAGGGCGTTGCAAATTTCATTGTTCACTCTCCTTTGGGCTTGATCGATATGTTTAAGGTTCCCAGCCCCACACCATACTTGGCAAGGCAATATAGTGGACAAAACCAGGAAACTTTAGGCCAACAACTGCAAAAGAATTTGGAAATTATGTGCCTGCACCATCAAGGCTTTGCTCTTCAGCAAGTCTAGGTTGTTACTGCCAAGGTGAATGAGGAAAATATCAGGTGGAGGCCCACAGAGATCTAAGGTCATGCCCTTCCACAATCCCAGGTTATTACCATCAAGATGAATGAGAAAAACATCATATGGAGGCTCATGGCACTCCAAGGCCTTGCCCTTCAGCAAGCCTAGGTCATTACCACCAAGGTGAATGTCCAAAAGATCAGGTGGAAGCCCACAGAACTCTTCAAACAACCATGGCAATAGGCCACTCCACCCCAGGCCTTATTTAACAAGTCACTCCACAGTGGCAAAATCACACAGTCCTAGCTTTAAGGTAAATTCAGACCCATCCAAAATATCATGCTGTGGCCAGAAATCAGGACCTTGCCCTACACAGCACCTAGAATTCAACAGAGAAACAAATAAAACATGAACAAAGATAGTTGATCAAAACATCCTCAAAATTTAAGAGGACACATGTACATCTTCTCAGGGGAAGATTTCCAATGCTGATATGCTGGATGTATTATGGCCAAAGCCCATCACAGTACTGGATCAAGCATTGTAAGGCTTTCAAGGTAATGTCCAAATTGATACCTGTAAGGCCCAAAAGCTAATGTGACAAAACAAACAACAAAATCACACTCCAGCCCCCAAGAGCTACATATAATGCATGAACTGGGTCATAAGCTGGGTCAGAGCACAATCCCAACTGTACCTGTGTGTACACTTTTTTTGGATCAGGTTTGAATGACCAAAATATGAGGAGAAGGCCCATTGTGTTCTTCAAACATTAGAAGCAACAAAGCACTCTGTCAGAGGCTACTTTTCCCAAGTAGCCACTTTGCTCAACTACAGTTGAGTCCCAAAATGGCAACTGAAGCCCTGAAATGGCAAATGAAGCCCTGATGGCACAGTGGTTAAATTCCAATACAGCAGCCACAACATTGTGAGTTTAATCTGCAGGGCTCCAGCTTGACTCAGCCTTTCATCTTTCCATAGCTTGGTAAAATGAATACCCAACTTGTTGGGGCCAATTTGTGATAACTGAAGCCCCTGTCAGAGCTGCTGATGACAAGCAGCAGCTGTTGGTCCCTGTGGCTCTGGCTGGAGATGAGTCCTACAGCTCAAGAGCTCCCCCTGCTGTCATGGACCAAGCAGGCGTGGACGTCCCTCTGCCTGCTCCTTTAGAGCAACAGGAGTCCGATTCTGTGCCTGCTCCTTTGGAGCAACAGGGATCTGATTCTGAAGAGGCTCTGGAGCCTGGTTCAATAAGCCCCCAATCAAGGCAGAGACTCAAGAGGGCTTTGCAAAGGGAGGCCTCCTTGGCTAGGTTTAAGAAGCGATGATTGGACACACCTGTGCCTGGGACTATATAACTGCCTGCCTGGAAGCTTCCCTTTGCTTGTGGAAAACTTCTTACAAGCCCTCCTCTTGCCTGTACCTTGCTCCCAGCACCTGGTTCCTGATACCTTGAATTGATCTCTGGACCCTTGGCTTTGGAATTCTGACTATGGCTTTGCTTGATGCTCTGGTAAATGAACTTTCTTGAGTAAGTGCTTGCTTCTCTCATCCTGGTTGGACTTTGCTGGCTCTCCCACCCCCTTCTCCGGGCTGGCTTGCCACCCTGGTCTCTGACTTTGACATAATTAGCTAAAAACATTGTAAACCATTAGGGAGTGCTTTGTACTGATAAGCAGTATAGAAATGTAACTGCTTGCTAACTTTGGGCCTGAATCACCAACTGGGAAACCATACTATGGTCACATATCAGCACTTGTCATCTTGACAAACAGTACCTGGGAACTATCTGAAAAGACAAAGAACAAAGTTAGAATGTCATAAAGTCCTCTAAACCTAAGAGGATGCACACACATCTTTGCAGTAGATGACCTCACTCAATATTCAAGGCCTAAGCCCTTTGCAAAAGCTGTAGAGTCTAAACCCCATCAGCAGTTTGCCCTCTTTCCCTGGCCGACCCTTCCAGAGCCATGTGCACCTGGAAGTTACAGGTGGTATAGCTTCACAGCAAAAGCTGATGCTGACAGCCTAGTCCTGATGAACTACAGGTCACAACCCTGCTCCACAAAGAAGCACAAACTCCCTTCCAGCATTTTGAGAGACTGAAGGCTTAGACCACCCCACTCCTCCATGGCTCCTCAGATCTCTAGGCATTGGGACAGGACTGGAGTCTGTATCTGAAGCAAGCTTCTCCAACTGTTGGTGGGAAAGACCCACATTAGCAACATCCCTCATGGCTTCACTTCATTAAGTGGCCACAATCTTGCTCAAGACTACTTTGACACTGCCCAACCATCATAGTCAACTAATGAAACTACTCCATCTGATTGTGAACAATTGCTTACCTTCGTTTTACGTCCCACAATGAACAAGACAATAAACTGAAGCCCTCTACTGTGAAGATTTGGACCAGGCACATGGCATGAGGGGATCTAGAGATGACCAAATTAATTACACTGACCAGGGTCCTATTGTAACCAAAAATGGACTGACAAATTGTGAATTCAGCAGCCTACAACCAAACTGTCACCACATTTGGAAAAATTCGAAGACCCATTTCACAGGCCTGACACCGATACAAACAAACAAACCCTAGCACCATTTCTTTGTAAAGTAAACTGATGTATGAATGTCCCCCACAGCCGCATTAAAATAGTAGAAACTCACCCAAATCCTCCATGTTTCCCTTGAATCAGCTATACTTCTGAATCTATGGCAGAGTTTGTTTGTGCAAGCCCAGCTTTGCTTCAGAAAAACAATGTAGGAGAGCCCCAAGTCCATAAGATGACTGACTTGCTCCTGCAACTCTTGTAGAGTGACTTTCCTTAGTTTCTATGATATGTGAGTTGTGAGATAGCAATGTTGTTAAATGATATCAATTTGTATACCTAAGTAGATAAGGCAGGTAAACAGAGCAATGAATTTTGCAAAAGCAGAACAAGAGGCAAAACAGCCGCATAGGGTGCCTAGTCCATGTAGAAACCACCCCCTGTGGCTACAACAGTATTTGGTCCTGTATCAATGGTTTCTCAAGAGCTGCCACCAACCAAAAATCTCATTAGTAACCATAGAATGTGCCCTTATCCGCTGCTCAGATGGTGGTGGTTTTGGGGTCTACTCAGTGTTGGAGAGGCCACCCGAGCTGCCACCTTCTCTAAGACTGGGCTAAAGTCAGAACCCTCTTCACTTGTGGAAGAAGGTACAATAACTGGGGGAAGACACTCAGTTGGAAAAAATTTTCAGAGGCTTTTCATTTATCATCCTGCTCCTCACATGGACAAAACAAAAGGTGTAAGTTGTTGTGTCAGAGAAAAAAGTGCATTATGATATCTATACACATACGTAACATAATTACAGCTACATCCATGTGTGCCCATGTGCACTTGCACACACAGGTAAGCATACACACCTGCATGAAACCTGAAAACACATCCAAACCTTAGCTATGAAGGTCTACATGCACGCACACAAACACAAAAACATACCTGCACAAATTCTAGTATACTGGTGGTGATACTACCACTGCATTTTGGTTGCTTTTAATAAAAAAAAGTAGAAATCAACATGGTAGGAAAGTCTACATGCAGCATGCATGCATGTACACACACAAACACCTGCACAAATCCCCAAAACTGCCATTCATGCTAACACTGCTATATTGCTGTTGTTGTTTTAAAAAAATCAAGTAGGTAGTAAAGTCTACATGCATGTCTGCATAAACCCCACTGAACTACCCCTCATGCTACCACTGCAGCCTTGTTGTTGTTGTTGTTGCTGCTGCTGCTGCTGTTTTAAATTAATAAGGTAGAAATGGTGGTTGTTTACATGCATGTGTGCGCATGTGCACGCATGCACACACATACACCAGTACAAACCCCCTAAACTGCCACCAATACTTCCACTGCAGTACTATTAATATTAGTATTAGTAGCATTATTATTAATACTGTTATTACTCTAATTATTTCTAGCCCCACTAACCTGCCATGTCTCACATCTTAAAAGAATGAGAAGGAAGAAAAGCAAGATATCAAAATAAGGACTCTTATCTGTTGGTATCAAGCCCTAAATAATAATCCCAGGCCTTCTAACCACCTTGTTATTCCTCTGATTATTTCTAGCACCAGAACCTGCTGCCTCAAACCTTAAAGGAACGATGAAGGCACTAAAACAAGGTATCAGTATAAAACTATACAATTGTCCGTATCAAGACCTAGATATTAATCCTGATATCCTAAATCGAGGCCTAGCAAGGGAGTGATGGGCCACAAAAAATTCATCATCATCATCCTCATCCTCCTCCTCCTCCTCCTCCTCCAATAAGGAAGAACAAAAATCCCCCACAACCAGCCAAACATAGTAGGTCACATGCTTAGCAGTCCTCTGGAATGAGGCCCAGGCCTGGGAGTCCAGGAAGACCTGGGAGACCTCTATCCAACCACCAGGCCCCCTATATACCAAGGCCTCTAATCCCAATGTGGCTCAAACAGGCCCCAACTACAACTAGGTCCTGGTGTTACCGCACTGGCATACGCCGTCCCAGGTAATACAAATTTGATATCAAATATGCCCACCATGCCAGAGCGGTTGCATGGATGGGTATGTAGACAAGGAGGTCGAACGACCAAAAATAGGTCAGGCCAGGAAAATCTCCAGTCACGTTCCCCTAGGAGACCTCAGGCTAAACACATCCGCACAAACAAAAACTTTTATTGGGTTTTGCCCAGGTTGAACAACTCTGACATTAGTAAACCCTGCACTGCAAGGTCTATCTGTATAAACCAATCATGCAAACTACCAAGCTGCTATTGTGCAGCATTTATTTTGGCCATCGTTATTCCCGGGAGAGAGCCTGCCCTCAAGGTATGTTCTGCCCTATAAGTAGTCTCAGTTTTTGAGGATCTCCGGCACTCTGTTAGTCGAGTGATCCCCTCAGCCGCTTCTCTTCGCTGAGCTCCGTTCTTGCTGGTTCCTGGACTGAAGACTTCAGGATAGGTGCAGTAGCACTGCCTTTACACCCTCTCCACTGAATCCCCTATCAATTTTCACCTCTTTTCTTTCTCAATAGGCCTTGTGTGCATGAGTGAGTGAGTGTCTTGGTTTATGAGAATACGTTTATTAATAAAATCCATTTATTGGTATGATTATCTGGGTTTTCACTTGGCTTGACCCCATAAAAATTGGGTAAAAGATCCTGCCCCTTGTTTGGCTACAGTCAGTGCTCCGCTAATTTCCCCAATCTTTGCAGTTTTGGAGTGAACCAAGGTGTCCCCCAAAGGACCCCTAGAAGTCAAGGTAAGGAGGCTTAAAAGAAAACACTACCCTCGGCCTCTGATGGTCCTCATGGCAAACGGGCAAGGCAGGCCTCACACCCACAAAAGCCCGGAAGGCCTCAAATTGAGCACATAGCCAAGTGGAAAATAGGGGCCCTGCAAAATACCAATAAAAAAAAACAATTTCCCCAACAGCATGAGCAGCATGGATTTGAAACCCTGAAACTAGTTCTGCATATCAACCTACACACAAAACCTGCCAGAGCCTTGGCTAAGAATGTCCTGGACTCCTGGGCTGTGAAGATCCAGAAGACCCAAAACGACACATGCTGCGATGGACTAGCCTAAAAGAGCCCAAGCCCTGCCCCAGCACATCTTGTGATCCAGAGCTAGGTACCAATCACAGCCACACCCTGTTCTCTGACAGGAAGACCATCAAATGTTACCCCTCCACAGAAGTGATGCATTGCACAGGTCCAGGTAGGTCCTGGAGACCTTGAAAAAAATCATGAAGAAGCAGTTTGAGAGCAGCTGTCCAACTAGCTTGCAGGACTTGGGACTTCAAGGGGCATCATACATCACAGGCCACCCTTAAATAGGGCTGTTCTGACTAAGTATTTTGGTATTTTATCTAGGGCTTATGCTGCATTGACAGGCTTGGTCTGGCTGGGTAATGATGAGGTGTTCTAGATGAGAGAGACTTTTCACTGCTGAACACCATCAAAGCTAAATTATCACACTTCAGGCACAAAGAGGATAACACTTCTTTGATGTAAGTCTATTCCTTTTACCCAGGCATCTGCCAAACCCAAAGAAGGGCTGTTACAGATGTTAGTGGCTGTTGGAGAGGAACTGAACAGCAGAAACTGCAGCTTGTTTCAGTAACAGTTCTCCAGGCATTTTTAGCATTGAAGCTGAACAATCTGGAACTGAAACACCCAAATAGTTTGGGCATCTGCACCACCCTCCCCAACTGCCACATCTCTGTTGCAGCTGCTAGTCTTGCTTTCCAGAAGCAGGACTTTGTGGACCACAGATAAGAACCACTGGAATAGACTAAGAACCCAGGTTAAGAAACACTGGCATAGATTATTTCAGTAGGAAGCAGATTCTCCTACTAAAGCAGGGGAAGAATTTGTTTTTCTGTGCCTCTCATATCCCCAAATTGGGGTCTCGGGGTCTTTTTCCTTTGTCTCTCTAGATCACCCTGGAGCCCAAGAGGAAACAACATGATCTGCATCCATTCTACCTTATTTCTGCTATGATATCAGACTGTCTTCTGGTGGAGAATAGAACTCTTCTCATAGAAACAGAGAATCATAGTCGGACCATTCAGTCCAAACCCCTACTATACACGAACAAGCATCAAAGCACTCCCAACAGATGACCATCCAGCCTCTGTTTAAAAACCTCCAAAGAAGGAGACCCCACCGCACTCCCAGGTAGCATATAGAATCATAGAATCATAGAAATCTAGAGTTGGAAGAGACCACACAGGCCATCCAGTCCAACCCCCTGCCATGCAGGAACACCCTCAAAGCACTCCCCACAGATGGCCATCAAGCCTCTGCTTAAAAACCTCCAAGGAAGGAGACTCCACTACACTCTGAGGAAGCAGATTCCACTGCCGGACAGCCCTGACTGTCAGGAAGTTCTTCCTGAGGTTCAGGTGGAATCTCATTTCCTGTAGCTTGAAACCATTGCTCCTTGTCCTGGTCTCTGGAGCAGCAGAAAACAAGCCCTCCCCTTCCTCTACATGGCATCCCTTCAAATATTTAAACATGGCTATCATGTCCCCTCTTAACCTTCTCTTCTGCAGACTAAACATACCAAGCTCTCTTAGTCTATCCTCATAGGGCATGGCTTCCAGGCCTATCACCCTTTTGGTCACCCTCCTCTGGACTTGCTCCAGCTTGTCAATATCCTTCTTGAATTGGGGTGCCCAGAACTGGACACAGTATTCAAGATGGGGTCTAACCAAAGCAGAGTAGAGTGGTACCAGTACCTGCCTCGATCTAGACACCATACTCCTATTGATGCAGCTGATAATTGCATTGGCTTTCTTGGCTGCCGCATCACACTGCTGACTCATGTTCAGCTTGTGGTCTATGAAGACTCCTAGACCTCTTTCACACGTACTGCTATCCAGCCACGTGTCCCCCATCCTATATTTCTGTATTACATTTTTTCTACCTAAGTGTAGGACCTTACACTTCTCTCTGTTGAATTTCATTTTGTTCGCCTTGGCCCAGCTCTCTAATCTATCCAGGTCATTTTGAATTTTGATCCTGTCCTCTGGCATATTAGCAACCCCTCCCAATTTGGTATCATCTGCAAATTTGATGAGCATGCCCTCTATTCCTTCATCCAAGTCATTGATAAAAATGTTGAACAGCCCTGGGTCCAGGACAGAACCCTGTGGCACCCCGCTAGTCACTTCTCTCCAGGATGAAAAGCAGCCATTTGTGATCACCCTTTGGGTTCGGTCGGTCAACCAATTACAAATCCAACTAACAGTAGCCCTGTCCAGCCCACATTTTACTAGCTTCTTTGCAAGTATGTCATGGGGAACTTTGTCGAAGGCCCTACTGAAATCGAGATATGCTACATCCACAGCATTCCCTTCATCTATCAAGCTAGTAACTCTATCATAAAAAGAGATCAGATTAGTCTGGCATGACTTATTTTTGAGAAATCCATGTTGACTCCTCGTGATTACTGCATTGCTTTCTAAATGATTAGAAACTGACTTCTTAATGATCTGCTCCAGGATCTTTCCGGGTACTGATGTCAGGATGACTGGACGATAATTATTTGGGTCCTCTTTTTTTCCCTTCTTGAAAATGGGGACAACATTTGCCCTCTTCCAGTCTGCTGGAACTTCTCCTGTCCTCCAAGATTTCTCAAAGATTATAGCAAGCGGTTCTGAAATGACCTCTGCCAGCTCTTTTAATATCCTAGGATGCAATTCATCGGGCCCTGGAGACTTGAATTTATCCAATGTGGCCAGGTATTCCTGTACCATCTCTCTACCTATTATGTGCCTCATTTCCTCTGCTTCCTCCCCTGCTCCCCAACCACTAGGTTGAGTGCTTGTAGCAAAGAAGATGTTAAGTAGTTCTGCCTTTTCTCTTTCCCCTGTGAGTAATTTGCCATCTTCTCTGCGCAGCGACCCTACTGTCTCCTTCTTTTTTCTTCTGCTGCGGACATATTTAAAAAAACCCTTTTTATTGTTTTTAATGTCTCTGGCCAGCCCAAGTTCGTTCTGCGCTTTAGCCTTTCTGACCTCCTCCCTACATCTCCTGGCTACTTGTTTAAATTCTTCTTTGTTGATTTTCCCCCTCTTCCATTTCCTACACATGTTTCTCTTAACACTTAGCTCAGCTGAGAGTTCTTTAGTCAACCATTCTGGTTTCTTCTATCAGTCCTGTTCAAATGCCAGAAATTGTTTGCTATTCTGATAGTGACTTTGCAGAAGATGTGTCAGACCGGAAAAGCACATCTGGCTATGTTGTGAAGTACAGTGGTGTTCTGATTTACTGGAAAGTGAAAAAGCAAAGCACCCTAGCAACATCCACTGCTGAAGCAGAATTTGCTAGCTTGTCTTCTTTGTTTAATGAATTGGTCTGGTTTATGCAGCTGGTGAAAGACTTAAACATACTTATTGATATGCCCGGGAACGTTTTCCGTGACTCTCAAGCATGTATTCATATGGTTGTAAGTGACAGAGGCAAGCCCAGAACCAAACATGTGAATATCAATCCTTTTAGGCACTGACTTAGGTATCTGATCTTGACAGCATCGTCTTGGAACAGATGCACATAACCTAACATGTAATTTGATGCCATGGTTAAAAAAAAAAGAAAGTTTTTCTCCCTTGCCATTAAAGGAAGCCTTCAACTCACCAATGTTTCTTGGCACCGCAGGTGCTGGTTGTTGGGGCTGTCCAGCTGGTGGTGCCGCTGCTGCCGGGACGGCGGCTGGGATTCATGGTTCTCTGTCCGGGGTCCTTCCCGATTTTGGCTCTCTGACACGCATTTCAGGTAACAGCATGCGGAGCTCCATTATTTCTTCACCTTTCTTTTCCATGGCCTCTTCCATATTCACTATTTCGTCCAGGAGGGCCAGTTCTCTCTGTGAGGTGTCCCATTTGGCTGCTCTTCAGCACTGTCCCATCAAGGTTCTTGGTTTTCCTCCCCGTGCCCAAGTTTGGCCGCTTGTGGGGGTAGTGGCTGGTACAGACAGCTGTATTTCTGGTCTGGTGTTGGGAGCCAAGTCAGTGTCAGCAGCCCCGTCGGAATCCGCTGACTCCGTTTTTTCTTTGGTGGGGTGGCTTTCCACTTTTTCAGTAGATTGCTGCATAATGGTGACTTCTGTCTTTTCTGTCAGGACCCGACTCGTACACAATGACAATAAACTTGTTTAGCAGATTTATTGTAAAGTTGCAGAGCAGTGAACACAGACTTCAAAAGACAGAAGTGAGAAATATTCCCAAAGGTTCTAAAGTTAAACAGTTCAGTTTCTCACTCAAGATAAGTGAATGCATATTTTCATTACTGCAGGTCAGGATGACCATAGTAACTATCTACATTCCAAGGGAATGTTATGAGAACAGCAAACTGGGGAATGTACACCTGTACTATGTTTGCTACAGGACAATTAGGAAAAATACTAGCAGCTATATGTGTCTTGACTACACACTAACCCATAATCCCCTATTAATGGAGGGCCATCCCTACACTTTGCTCTATATGTATTCCAGCTTTGCTATCAATAAACAATGTAGCTTTTGGGATATCTGATGGTCTCACCCTGGTGTTTTTCTTGGGACTAAGGAATTTTTTGGCTTACTATTAAGCACTGCTTAACTGTGGGTCATGCTAGTCCACAGCTTGCCCCCTGGAATTCTTCAACAGTATATTCATGCACAGCAGAATGGGGTTGGACTACATGGTCCTTGAGGCCTCTTCAAGCTATAGGATTCTATGATGAGATTGTTAGTGCAGTTTAGGTCTACCTGGAGATAGCACGAGACATCACTTTGATATCAATAATTTGGCCTTATGCTACCACCCCTCTCCATGTGTTTTTGAGGCCCCCGGACAAGCCCAGAACCAGGCTCGGCCATCAAATGCTGCAATATCCCAAGACAATACAGGCAGGCCAGAAATAGCCAGATCACTGCTTTAGCAGACCTCTCTGCAAACACCCTCATTATGTAGGCATGCTGTTTACAAAGGACTCCCTGCCCCGAGCAGGTAACTTGGCAAGCTAGAAGCTTAAATGCCAAGCACTGAGCATTTGAATACAGTCTACCTCTTTGTCAATTCGGATTTAACTCAATCATTCTAAATTGTGTCCTTTCGAAGACATTGTCTCGCACCCAAAACTCATTGTTGTCCCCGAGTAAGGCATAGCCTGCAGTCACATTTCTCCCTATAAAAACCCCAGATTCTGAGACCTTCCTCGGATTGCTCCTGAGTTCCAACTGCCTTGCTGCCACATTGCTTGGTGAGCTTCCCCTCAGCTCCACGTGCTGAGAGACATCGAACCCCAGCATCGCTCTCTGTCTTCTTCCAGGCTTCAGGAACAGGTGTCGTATCACCCAAACTAACTATCCTTCTGAAAATCCCACTATCTTATTCACACCTTTATTTTTCTTAGTTATCTGTGTGCTTGTGTTGCTTACATTGTGTGCCTGTATTTGATAAAGATCATTAGTTATTTTCAAATCGGTCTGCTTCTTGACTTGGCCCTGACCCTGTAAACACTGGGTTGCAAGATCCTGCTAAGTTTCCCTGCCCCTTGTAATGCTAAAGCAGTGCTCTGAACTAATTTTCCCCACCTATAGTTGAGCACATCCCCTCCCGGATCCCCAGGAAACAGGGTAACAAGATCTTGAACTTGGAGATTTGCCTCTGTCTCCTGAGGAAAGACTCTCTCCCACATGCCTACTTCTCAATTATGAAGCCCCCAACAGAACCCTGCAGAGCCCTGCAGCTACTGTATGAACAATGTGACCTGCTTCTGGGAGAGGGCTGGATGCATCATCACTCACTGCCCTGCTTTCCAGAATCTTGGAGATTCATCTGCCTGCAAGGTAGATTTTTTGGGGGGAAGGAGGCATTTTTGGTCCCTATAAATGGCGGAAAGGCTGAAAAAGTGAATTGGAGTAATTGCAATGTCCTAAGCCAGACTTTCTGAACAGAATGCCAGATGATGTTTTTGATATATCCCAATGTCCTCCTCAATTTCAGTCTGGGTGAAAGTTACAAACTACAGAAAGAGGTGGTATGGTCATTGAAACTTCTTTCACCTTACATGCTCAGGTTGATTAATATATATGGAGGTTCACCTTTTTGAGCAGGAAGATGCTTTTGTGCTAAAATGTTAGAGACTTAAAACAATTACCTTAGAATTATAGTGCTAAAGTGGTTGGTGACAATGATGTCATTCCTTTGCTTCTTTCCTCCTAAAATCTTACAATATCCCCAGTCTTTCTCACACACAGACACCCAGAGCACTCATTCTCTTTGTGGATTGAATGATGTAGAACCACGTCTTGGGGGATTTGGCAGGTTGGACATATCCACAACTAGGGATGGAAAGAATCTTTGATTATCAAGAATTTTTGCACAAATTTCTCCTGGGGGAGGAATTATCCTGGAGGGAGAGAGAAAAACTTTTTATTTTTGTTTTCTATGTGTGCAAAAGTGTTGTTTCCTGCAGAGAAAATGAGTTTCCTCTTCTGTGGCTTGAGGTCCGAAGAGACTAGTTGTGTCATCCTGAAGTGTCTCCCTCACTCATGCCCCAGACCTCCATTGCTCACAGTGGCTCCTTCAATTTTTAGTTGGGTTCCTTGGAGTATTTCCAGTCATGGATCTGAAACCACAAAACTCTTATTTCAATGCAGGCTGCCAGCCACTCTTTCTTGCATACCAAAGAAGCATCAAGGAGTCCTAAGAAGCAATATTTTAATCGGGAAATGAAACCCCCAGGTTACTCACTGAATATTAATGCCATCTATTTGATAGTCAGAAATGTGAGCATGATAGAAGCATCGAATTCTCTGACCGGTCACAATGAATGAATATCAGATATATTTATTTTGTAAAATAAATGTGGTTCAGTTGATACATCCTTTACAGGGATTATAAGCTATTGCAGTGATCTCCACTGGAAGTATGGAATTAAAATTCAATGAATTAACCACATTAGTTCATTTTAGCATAAAAGGAGATCAGGGAACCCAGAGAAGAAAAAATCTTTAGCATAAGCTTTCATGGATTCCAGTCTACTTCATCAGATGCACCTAGAAAAGTAGATTGCAGTCTATTAAGGTTTAAGTTAGAGATTTCTTATTCTCCATTAGTCTCCAAGATGCTATAAGATTCCCTTATATCTTCTTATGGAGGTATGGAAGTTATGTATCTTGTTTAATGTGTGCTATTGAAAAACAAGAAACATGGGCTGGAATCCTACTGAGCAGTTATAAATGCATAACTGGAAGAAGCTCATTTGTGAGTGCTTCATATTCATGATACCTATGTAGTCCTTTGTTTATAGGATACATAGGGAAGAGGGAAGTTCCTCAATCTACATATACCAGGTAGCAGCTGCTGCAATTGGTGGAGGTCTATTTCTTGTCAATGGGGAACAGCTAGCTGAGAGTCCAAG
>CAOLHI010007330.1:0-16913 GCA_948474755.1 Ctenosaura bakeri
TGTATTGTAAAGCTTGTGTAGAGCTACAGAGTAATTGACTTATCTGAGTGAGTGAGTGAGTGAGTATCCTAAACTAAGGTGCGTGTAAATTTAAGTAGATGGATGATGGACAACCAGAGAGGAATGGGATTGCAGTTTAAGAAGCACATGCATTTTATCACACTGTTTAACTTGTATACTGAACATATCATATGTAAGGCAGGAAGACTTAAAGCAGTGGTTCTCAACCTTCCTAATGCCGTCACCCTTTAATACAGTTCCTCATGCTGTGGTGACCCCCAACCACAAAATTATTTATTTATTATTTACAATGCCTCCCCCACCCCGGCAAAGGCCGCCTCGCCGGCCAGAAACGGCGGGGGGGGCGTGAGGGAAAGAGGAGCTGTGCATCTCCTCCAGGAAAAAAACTCCAAGAACCCCCCTCCCCCGGGCTCTGCTTCTGCTTCGCTCTTCTTTCCGCTGGAGTGGGCAGTGTGAGAAAAGTTTCCAGAGTGTCAACCCTGGCCAGGAGGGGGAAGAATCCCAACTCCTTTGTCTTTTGCACCGGGCGCAGCTCGCCCCCCCCCAGAAAAGCGCCGCCTTCCACCCCCCTGGCCCTTCCGCAGCGCCCCCCTCCGTGGTGAGTGGGGCAGGGGCCATGGCGAGGAGGGGGCCTGTCTCCCGTGCTGCCAACCCCCCCCCAAGCTGGCCCGTCAGATGGGAGGTTCTCCTGGTAGCGGAGAAGGGGAGCGATTTCAGTGCCTTCTGAACAGGGGGCAGGAGGACGCAAGCGCGTGGCTTGCGCTTGCGCACCACCACTCTTGCTGTGGCGACACTGTGGCCGCACGTACTCCCGCCAAAGGGGGCAGGATGATGCAAGCGTGTGGATCATGCTTGCGCACCACCACCAAGGAGGGAATGGAGCCTAAGACCATCGGAAATACATATTTTCTGATGGTCTTAGGCGACCCCTGTGAAAGGGTCGTTCAACCCCCAAAGGGGTCGCGGCCCACAGGTTGAGAACCACTGACTTAAAGGAAGGAGACATGAACAGTGGAGGAAGGAGCATCAGGAGTTTAAGATATGCAGATGATACCGCATTACTAGCAGAAGATAGCAAAGACTTGGAATAATTACTGAAGAAAGTCAAGGATGAAAGTGCAAAGACAGGTTTAGAGTTGAACATTAAGAAAACAAAAATAATGACCACAGATGTTTTACATGACTTTAAAGTAGATGATGAAGACACTGAAATAGTTCAGGATTTTCCATACCTTAGCTCAGTCATTAATCAGAATGGAGACAGCAGTCGAGAAATCAGAAGAAGATTAGGACTATGAGGAAACTAGACAAGATCCTGAGGTGTCAAGATATATAATTGAATATATCTGCCCATGGAACTGTATGTCAAATTTCTGTGTATGGTTGTGAAAGTTGGAAAGTGAAGTAAGGTAATATGAAGAAAATCAGCACATTCAAAAAGCAGTGCTGGAGATGATTTCTACAGACACCGTGGACTGCTTAAAAGACAAATTATGGGTTTTGGAATAAAACCAAGCTTGAACTCCCCCAAGAAGCCAAGATGACTAAACTGAGACTGTTGTACTTTGAGCATACTATGAAAATGTGTTTATATATTTAGGTATTTAGAGTATTTATACCCTACTCTTCAGCCACAAAGGCTCTCAGAGTGGCTTACAAATTGCTAATTCGACAGTTCCCTGTCATCAGGTGTATAGTCCAACTAAGATGGACACACAAGGAAAAGGGGATGGCAGTGGGAAAGGGGATTAAGTCCATCAGATACTGCTTGTTCTCCTCTCTCTCTGAGGCAGTTAGGACAGAGTGAGGGCCTCTCATCTCCTTCTGGGCCTAGGCATGCTGGAGTGGTGCCTGATTCTCCTTCTCACCTTCTGTGGCCAGGACAGTGGCAGTTGAGATGGAGAGAAGGCCTTCCATCTACTTCTGGGCCTAGGCATTGCTCACTAGAAAAGACAATACTGCTTGATAAGGTAGAAGGCAGTAGGAAAAGAGGAAGATGAACTCAATCAAGGAATCCACAGTCCTGAGTCTGCAAGGCATAAGGCAGGCTGTTGATGATAGGGTGACTTGGAGGTTTCCCATTCATAGGGTCATCATAAGTCAAAGCTAACTTGATGGCAGTATTTATTTATTATATTTGTACGCTGCCTTTCTCTCAGCATGGAACTCATGTAAGAACAAACAAACAAACAAAGTGGGAAGGGCAAGATTCCACCTTTTCTGCAACTTTTACACTCTGAACTGAAGTAGCAACTGAAGTAATCTGATGACAAAGGAGAAAAGTGGGAGGAGGAGAGAGAAACTGTGACATTTTAAGAGCAGCTAAAACAGTGGGATGATAGAGGCTTAATCAGAACTGTTCTGCCAAACTGGGACAATTGGAGAGGAGAACGTGCTTACTGTCATAACCCAAGTCTGTGACTTGAGTGTTAGCACAATTCAGAATAAAAATGCACATCTTCCCATTAACAGGCTTTTGTTTCCTAAGTTTCATTCTCATTTGATCATTTCTCTCCATCTCTCGCCTCTCTCTCTCTTTCTTTCTTTCTCTCTCTCTCTCTTTTCCTAATGCAATGATTTTCTGAAATATTCTTGACATTTTGCTCGAGGGCTTATTTTCTGCTAGTCTTCAAACTACTATAGGACTTTATAGAATTTCAAAGGTGACATAAAAGAAACTGAATGGCCTTGGGGCTCCAAGAACATATGAGACTAAGGTCATTTCCACATGGTGTTGTTGTCACGTGATGGGGGTGCACTGGCAGTGGTCCATGAGTCATGCTTTCACACAACGTGGTCGTGGTCCTGCCAGCATGTCCCCACCCATCGCAATTGTGCAATATTCACTTAACAGAAAGGATCCATTAAGCACCCACAATTGTGCAATGCTCCCATCACCACCTGCTATTCAGAAGGGCTGGAAGTGCAATTGCACACTTCCTTCCCCAGTGCAGCATGGGAAAGAGGCCAGCTGTTGTTTGCGCTCCCTTCCACAGGGAGCCAGTTGGATGCGGAGGGGAACATTTGCATTACGCTCCCTTCCTGGCAAAGGTGTTGCCATGACTGTGTCGGGAAGACAACGGAAGGAGGTATGGTGCAGAAATGGCCTTAGACTTAATTCTTATCATTCATAGTAATGAAGACCTCCCTCAGTGGGATTCAGCTCAGTATTTCAGATCTTCCTTAGTTAACCTTTGGTGTGGGATAAGGGGTGAAAAACTCATCAGATTCCTGAGAATTCTCTCCCAGCTCATAATATTTTCATTTGACCCTCTATTCTGTTTTTTTTCCTCTCTCTCAAATCTTGGTCATTAATCACAGTGGAGTCACTCATGGTCAGTTATCTTCAAAAGTCACCTAATGTTGTTCTTTCAAAAAAAAAAAAATCTGTAAAATTTCTGTACTCCTTGATCTATTGGCACACTGTGCAAGTGAGAAAAGCTATTAATGTGAAGGGCAGAACAACTTTATAAACTAAACGAGCTAATTATGAAGTGCATTTTACTTTCCCTAAAGGTAATGTGTGAGTGGGGTTCCCAAGTCAGGAGTATTCAAGTCTCTGTAATTTTAGGGCCAAAACCTGAGATTAAGCGATGATACTTACGAGGTCACAAGAGACGGGTCCTGACAATGTCATTATCCTTGATAAATTATGCAATAAGCACAGCTTCCCAGAGTATGTCATTCGAATTTTTTAAAAAGTCTAACAAATGAGGGATGCAACTATGCACATATATTTTTGTTCAGTGCAGTCTTGTCCAGAGATTACACTCCCTTCTTCTGAGAACTGGAGAAGAGGGACAGTCCTCAAGACTCAGACTATGTCCAGAGACCTGGCTATCCTCTATGTGAGGTAGATACTTTAAATGGCATTTGAACATACAAACACACCATGAGTGAGATCCTACATGGTTCTATGTAGCATAAGATTTCTGCAGGGGGAACTCTGCTATGGCTCCGCTGTCACCACCCTGAGGACTCACCATTGGTGTATCTACTGTTGCTGTTGTGTCTTCAAGTCATTTCTGACTTATGGCAGCCATAAGGTGTACCTGTCATATGTTTTCCTTAGCAATATTTGTACAGAGGGAGGTTGCCATTACCTTCCTCTGAGGCTGAGAGATTGTGACTTGCCCAAGGCCACCCAATGGATTTCCATGTCTGAGTGGGCATTGCAACCCTGGTCTCCCAGTGTCCTAGTCCAACATTCAAACCACTACACTATGTTGACTGTCATCGATATATCTGTCTATCTACAATAGTGGCTTGGCAAGAAGGTGGAAAAATATGTCTTTATACTTTCATAGCCAGAGGCATACTGAGGACTTTTTCCATTGCTATCCACTGAGATCTTCCAGAAGTCTCAACAGAGGATGTCCTTAGTTTCTGTCTGGCGATGGGGATGTAGCCAAACACATCACCAATCTTCAAGGCTCTCCACCAACAACAGAATGCCAATATCCACAGTAACCAAAAAAAGAGATACATTTGTGTGTGTGTGACTAACAGAACGCCAACCAAATTTGTGAAATTCATTGTGACAATGGGAGATATTCCTCATGGCTATAGGAAAAAGGAAGAGATAGATACATTATTGAATACCAACATCAGGATCACTCATGCCATAGTATTTCCAATTTCTAGATGTGATTTTGAAAGCTGGACAGTGAAGAAAATCAACTGATTTGAAATGTGCTTCTGAAGGAGAGTTCTATAGATATGATGGACTGCAAAAACATAAATAAACAGGCCCAAGCTTGGACTCTCCCTACAAGTCAAGATTACTAAACTGGGGCTGGTTGCACTTTGGACATGTCATGAAACAATAAGACTCATCATGAGAGATAATAATGCTCGGTAAAGTTGAAAGTATTGGGAAAAGAAGAAGGAAGTGTCACAGTGGATAGATTCAATCAGGGAAGTCACAGTCCTGAGTGTGCAAAATCTAATATCTTGAAGATCTCTCCTTCATAGTTGAAGTCAACTTAATAGCAATTAACAAGTGATAGGTAACATACAACCAGCTTAGATATATATGTTCCATAACATGAAATATCCAAGTGTGATATCTTGCATTAGGTGTAGAAGTTGGAGGAACTTCTGTATCATGGGAACCAGGCCTGTGCCCAATGCACATCTGACACTGCATCACAGATTCATCAGTCCAGAGTATGTTCAGGTTTGGTCATTTACTCTGTTAATCAGTAGATAGGCTTCTAGTTTCATGGTTAAGGACCTGTTTTTGGAGTGGACTGTACCACTTCTGCTCACACGACAGAATTATCTCCCATCCCTGCAAGGAAACTATGTTGGGAATAAAAAAAGCTAGGCTAGATAACATTTTTTACATTCTGGGTTCTTTCCCATTTTTCTAAGAATGTAAAGAAGTTCTTGCTGAATCAACCATCCATGTCCAAAATTCTGCCCAAACCATGGCTAACCTATGGGAAACTCACAACCAAGGCTTGGGTGCTGTTGCTTCCTTCTACTCATGTGTCCACTGATTGGAAGACATACTGCTTGTGATACTGGAAGTACTATATTGCTGTCTTGACTAGCTGCAGTTGATAGTCTTATCCTTCATGAACAGTTATTTTGTAACTCCCTTTTAAAGCTGCACGAGTTGGTGGCCATTGCTGCACCTTCTGGTAATATGCTCCACAGTTTAACCACCCACTGTATGAAGAAGTACTTCCTCCTATCTTTCACCATACAGCTTCACTGGATGACTTCTGTGTCAAGCAGAATGTGTCAAACAGAATGTTAACATTTATGCTGTTTTATTTCGTTTATCAGCAGCCTGTTGTAGAATCACAAAATCATAGAGCTGGAAGGGGCCTCATGGACCATTGAGTCCAGCCCCCTGCTCAATGCAGCATCTCCAGATTAAACATCCCCAGCAGATAGCTTCTTTCTGAAAACATCCAGAGAAGAAGACCCCACCACTTCTTTAGGCAACTAGTTCCATTACCAAACTGCTCTTGGAAGTTCTTTCTAAAATCTACTTTCCTGTAAGTTCAAACCATTAAACCTGGTCCTACTCTCTGGAGTAGCAGAGAACAGGCCTGCCCGCTTCCTCTGTGTGACAGCCCTTGAAATATTTAAAGAGTTCAGTCATGTCTCTCCTCAATCTTCTATTCACCAATCCGAACATGTCAGCTTCTTCAAACTTTCCTCATATGTTTTCTTCTCCATACCTCTTATCATCCTCATTGCCCTTCTCAGAACTTGCTCCAATTTGTCTATATCCTTCTTAAAAAGATGCCCAGAGCTGAACGCAATGAGGCCTGACCAGCGTAGGAAACTGTGGGACTATTACATCCCTCGACTTGGAAACTATGCTTCTATTAATGCAGGCTAAAATAGCATTCATCTTCTTTGCTGCAGCATCACATTTCTGGCTCATGTTCAACTTCTGATTCCTGAGCAATGTAATTGTATATTTTCAAGTGAGCAGGCAAGGCAGAAAGTGATATCTCAAGTCTTCCTACGTTAAGAAATACAATCAAAGTGGTTAGAAATGTCTGGGAATAATAACAATATCACGGAGCAAGGGAGGGAGGATAGGCATTCCTATGGTGACCTCCCATGGTGGGGAGGATTTGATGTCATACCCTCCAACTGTCCCACTATGGCAGGGACAGTGCCAATTAATCCTCTGTCATCCTACTTTTTCAGCTGCTTTGAAAACATCCCAGTTTGTCTCTCCTTCTTCTACTTTCCCCCTTTGTCCTCAGCTTATTTCAGCAAAATAACTTCAAAGTGCAAAAGTAGTATGCTTTCCATTAACTCAGCAGAAGAGAGAGGATGGCATGCAATGTTGCCCTTTGCAGTCAGCTCAGACAAAAGCAACTCCAGCAGACTCTTCTAGCTTGTGCATTCTTCCTTATTAATAACTTTTGCCATCTTGACTGCACTATGATCTTGCTTGGCCACACACACCTCAGTTTTCATCTGTGAAATGTGTTCACAAAGATTTAGTGGTCTGGTAGCACCAGAGCAAATCTGAGTGCCAAAGCTTCACATACAACATGGTTCCTTTCACCTTGGTATGAGGTGATCCATCTTGAGCCTGAAGATTGATTAATTCATATTCATACTGCTGTTCAGACTTAAAAAGGGCCCTGCTTGCATGCCAAACATTATTATGATTACTACCTTTATAGGTTCGGCGTTCACGCAGTGAGCCTCAAGCTGCTTCCAGCCCTCGCCTCCCCCTCCAATGACGAAATCAGCTCCAAATAATATGCTGTGGAGCTGCGTGAAGTATGGCTTAAATCCACGGTAGACCTGCAAGACAAAAGCAGGTCAAGAGGCAGCCATTAACGATGGCCTTCCACCCACACTTACAGTAAAAAGCCAAGAAATGTTTTCTCTGTCATTTGAAAAGCTTGTCAGTGCTGGGCTTGGGTTGGTTTGTCCTTCACTGACTTAAGAAGTATCTGGTTTCTCCTTCTGGCACTGACTGCTCCAATAACAGTATGGTGTAGCATTTTCAAAGCTCGATCAGGACTTGCGAGACCCAAGTTCAGATCCCCACTTAGCTATAAAATGCCTGGGTAACCATGGGCCAGTCACTCTGTCTCAGCCTATTCTAAATCACTGGATGGTTGGGACTCTAAAACAGGGATAAAACACCTTGAACTTACTGGAAGAAAACTGGGGTGTAAATGTAACCAAGGCCCCTTCTGCACCATATCATTTTCCGTTGTTGTCCTGTCACGATCCTGGCAGTCTCACTGCTGGGAAAGAAGCAGGACCCAAACACTCTCCTCTGTACCTGGCTGGCTGCCTGAGGAAGGGTAGAATGAGTGACACATACCTTCCATCCACAGTACAGCCAGCCACTTCCCATGCTGAATTGGGGAAGGAAGCGCCTAGATTTCAGTTCCTTCTTTCTGCACAGCCACTAGTGACAGGACTGCCATGCAATTGGGGGCCATTACTGGATTTTTTCCCCCAGTAATGGAATATCCAGTGATTGCGATAGCTGAGGACGTGTGGGTAACAGGACCACGATGACATGATGTGAAAGAGCCCTGGTGGTGCAGCGGTTAAATGCTGGTACTGCAGCCACAAGGTTGTGAGTTCGATCCTGCCAGGCTCTGGGTTGACTCAGCCTTCCATCCTTCTGCAGGTCAGTAAAATGAGTACCCAGCTTGTTGGGGGCAATTAGCTAACACATTGTAAACTGCTTAGAGAGCACTTAGCTGATAAACAGTATAGACATACACAAGCTATTGCTATTGCAAGCACAACTCATGGACCGGCAGCAGAGCATCCCCATCCTGGGACAGCAACATTGTTGGGAAATGTCTCAAGAAATAAATTAATACACTTTGGAACTTATAAGCCTTGGTGAATATCCTCCCAACAGTTCACAGATGAAAATTGGCACACTGGCACACATGTTACCAAGCAACATCAGAGTACAGTCAAGATGACAACACTTATTAATGAGCAAGAACACACTTGCCAGGAGAGACTGCAGTGGTTGGCTTTTGCCTGAGCCTATGGGTAAAGGCAAGATTCTGCCTCTTCTCTTCTCCACCTCGGGTTAAGTGAGTGCAAACATTTGCCCTTTGATTTTAATTTGCAACAATTGAAGCAGGAGGAGGAGAAAGAAACTGAGACATTATAAAAGCAGCTGAAAAAATGGACAACAGAGGATTAATTGAAAATTGCCATTGCAGGACAGTAGAGGATGCTCTTCAGGAAGACTTGTGCACACAAGAATTATTCAGGACATAGGATGTACCAGTCAATACGGAATTTGACATCCACAAAAAGAATCATTTTGTTTTAGTCTAGGAACACCTTACCTCCTGAGCTTCATACTTTGACACGCAGGAGATTGAACCTCTAAGAGGAGACAGTCCCCAGTGATGCTTTTCATATTTTTTCAAGAGATCCTTGGTTGTCTCTTTTGAAAGCATATTCAGATCTTTCCCTCTTCTGCATTCATACAATGCACAGAGATGGAGGGAGCTCATGTTTGTTACCCCTTCCTCAGCTATACCTCTGATCTTCATACATTTCTCTCTGTTGAAATTCATTTTGTTAGCTTTGGCCCAAGATCTGATGCTTACCTTTTTTTAAAAAAAAACTCTTCAGTAGAGCTCTACTGCAGATTGAAGGAATTACTACAGCCTCCAAAAAAAGTATGAAGAAAGCAGACAATGATTTAAAAAAAAAAAAACCTAACAAAATTGAAGGAGTTTTATTTTACAGCTCTTTCTTTAGACCAGTCTGTAAGAGTGCTTAAGTGAAGAAAGAATATCAATAATCACAAGGGAATATTCCCTTTCAAAATATATACTGCAGAAGTCTCAATTACCATTAGATACAGAATAAAAGAAATGGCTTCAGAAACCAATTTAGCCCAGCTTCAAACCTGAAATTCAGACATCTTGCCTTACTTTGCCTCCAACTTTGGTAGATTCTTTGGTAGATTCTTCCAACTCTCACTGGTCCTTAAATACCTCAACATAGGTGTGAGAATCCTGTGGCCCTCTAGGTGTTGCTGGATAGCATGTCCCAGCAGTCAGAATGAACATAGCTATAGCAGTGAGGAATGCTGGGAGTTGTAGTCCTACAACATCTGAAGGGTTGCAGGATTCCCACCTCATCAACAGGTATCCTTCAATAGGATTCTTAAAGGGAAAGCAAGAGTTACCCATGAATAATGGGACTCATAGCCCAAAATACGTGGTAGTCATCAACGTGAGAGAAGGTGACACAGGCAGTAATAAATTAGATGGATCAGAGGTCTGACTTAGTGCAAAGTATCTTCGTTAACCTTTAAGATATTCTTTTTAACATTCATTGTAATGTTCAGTGACAGTCAGTTGCATAGGTGAATCAAGCATTCTATTCTCCTTTTAAAAATCAATCAACCAACCAACCAACCAACCAACCAACCAGAGGGCTCACATGGGTTTCTTCTACATGTATCTGTCTTGTAGCATCCAGGACCTCTCCCTTCCAAGGTGTAAGCAAGTCATTTATTCATGTTTGCTAAGCAATGGCACAAAGAAAGAAAGAAAGAAAGAAAGAAAGAAAGAAAGAAAGAGAAGAAAAGTATAACCACATCTGTAAGAGAACATGCACAAGGGTATGGCACCAACAGGATTCCAGCTCAAATCTTGTATTTTGTCTTCTCCTTCAGGATGCTAGGTTTTCGTGGGGAGGTTACAGCCACTGAACTAGTTTACCACTGGTTAGGCTGCTGCTGGGCCGCTTTTGAGTTCCCCTTCTAAAGAATTATTGTTATTATTCCAGCAAAACCTACATTTTCTCAAGATTACCAATATTTCCCTCTGGTTCATCAGCAGTGCCATTTTGGGCTACATAATGGACACTGCTTAATCCTGAACATGGGAAATAGAGGGAAAAATTACAGATTGTGAAGGTATGATCCAAAGAGACTATCTAGCTACTTCCATGGCATTTATTGTGCTCAGGCTTTATGTCACTCCTTGGGGAAACTGGTTATTAAACACCGAAGTGGTTCTTGCCAGCTCTTGTCTTTGTCCTCAACCAATTGCTATATGTGATTGCTGGCCTCACACAAATCTAACCAGATTCTTCAGGTGCTACTTCTTTGTTGTAAGATAAAAATTGTTATCCTTCATCGACAACACTGCCAGCTATACCAGTTAACTGATGCTGTATCATTTTCTTTCCTGTTATGGGTTTTTATGGATAAGGACCTGACCTGGATAACTGTACAGATATTACCTGTATATTGCACAGATGCAGGGCATCTTTTCCCTACAGAAAATCCCAAGGGACATCTATTCCAACCCTCTGCTTGTGCAGGAATCCATGGCTGAAACATCCCTGAGAGGTTGTCCTCTAACTTCTGTTGAAAAATCTCCAATGAAGAACCACGACTTTCTGGGGGAGTCTATTGCACTGTCACTAGATCATATCATCTGGAAGTTCTTCCTGATGATCAAATGGAATCCCCTTTCTTGTGATTCAAATCAATTGTTTTGGGCCCTAGCCCCTGGAGCAGCAGAAAACAAGTTCATAGAACTAGGACAGACCACAAGAGACATTGAGTCCAGCCTCCTGCCATGCAGGAAAACATAATCAAAGCATTAGTGACAGGTGGCCATCCATCCTCTGTTTAAAAGCCTCCAAAGAAGGAGATTCTACCATACTCCCAGGCACCATATTCCGCTGTTGAACTGCTCTTACCCTCAGGAATTTCTTCCTAATGTTTAAGTGGAATCTCTTTTCCTGAAGTTTGAATCCATTGCTCCTTGTCTTAGTCTCGGGTGGAGCAGAAAGCAAGTTTCACATCCTTTCATATATGTAAACATAGCTATCATGTCATCTCTTAACCTTCTCTTCTCCAGGCTAAACATAACCAGCTCACTCTTCATTCCATCTTCTACACAGTGCTGCAGATATTTGATTGTGACTGTCATATCACCTCTCAATCTTCTCTTCTCTAGCTTAAACATATCCTGATCTCTCTAATTTATGACAATTGGGGATGGGCAGCAGCAGATGGCACTAGGCAACATTGAAGACAGATTTGTTATTGTTGTTGTTATGTGCCTTGAAGTTGACCCCTAGTTGAGGAAACCCTATCCTAGGTTTTCTTGGCAAGATTTATTCTGAGCAGATGGCCACCCTCTGAGACTGAGAGACTATGACTTGGCCAAGGTCACTCAATGTCATGTCTCCTTCTGGGATAGCAGCAGTAAGAGTTTGGGAAGGGGCACAAACACCTGCAGCATAGATGGTGCTACCTGAGCCATTCACACTGATCAATCAGCCTGTTTGGAAAAGGCAGGTAGCAAGCACTCATCAGCTGGTGAAAGCAACAGCTATCACCAAACCAGCTCGGAGACCTTCTTTCTGGATATTTGGAACTGGAACCTGACTTTTCTTTTGCACAGCCCTCTGCCTGTTCTGATTTTCTTGGCTGCTAAGTGGTTCTTTGGCTTCTTGACCTGTGGTCTGCTCATTAGGCATGTGGCTTCTGCTCCCTCCCAGTAAATTAAAACACCCAGTGGGTTTCCATTACTGAGGAGGGATTTCAACATTTATTTCCTGAAGTTCTAGTCCAACACTCAAACCATTACAACATGCTGGCACCTGCACCAGCCAGCTGTACTTGCAGAATCATAGAGTTGAGAGGTACTCCAAAGGGCTATCTACTCCATCCTCCTGTTGTCACAGGAGTCCACCACTAAAACACTCTGAGAGATGTCCCTCCAACTTCTGTATAAAAACCTCTGAGGAAGGACAGTCCAGCCTTCTGAGGTAGGCCACTCCAATATCCAACAGTTTTGTCATATGTAATCATAAAGATTACTTGGAATCACATTTCTTGTAATTTGAATCCATTGTTTCTGGAGAAGCAGCTTGTGTTCATCCTTCTCCCCACTTCATTCTTACAACATCTCTGTGAGAAAGGCCAGGCCAAGAACAAGTGACAGGCTGAGTGATACACAATAAACTTTATAGCTGAGTGAAGTCTTGCGTTACCCTGATTTCTGGGGTCCCGTGAGGGACACCTCAATGTGCTCCAAATAATGGAGAATGGGAATTAGCAAGAGCACAAGCTATAGCAATGCAAGAGGCAGGGCAGATCTTGAACCCAATGTTTACAGGGTCAGGCCAAGTCAATAATCAAGCATAAGTAAATAATAATTGTTTTCTTTATTAAAAGACAGTCAACACGCACATATGCAATCACTCACACAGACCTAAGAAGATAAAGGTAGGAGTTTTGATAGAGGATTTTGAGTGGGATTTTTCAGGGGAAATACTACACCTGATCCCGTAGCCCGGGTAGTCAGAAGAAAAGTCAGTTGGAGCGGAGATTCTCAGCATGTGGAAGCTGAAGGGAAGGCTTGGCAAACAGAGCGGCAGCAAAGCGGGATGGAAGCCAGGAGCGATCCAAAGAAGTGCTCAAAATCAGGGGTTCTTATAGGGGAAAATGTGCCTGTAGGCTAGTCCGTTCCCGGGGAAAACAATGGGTTTCAGGTCGGAGACAAAACCTCCGAAAGGTCAGTACTTTGAATGATTGAATTATGACAGAGTTGTCAATAGCTCAGACAGTTTGCAAATGGGGAGTGCTTGACAGTTGGCTATTTGGCTCCTCAAGCTGCCTGCTTGGGGCAGGGAATCTTTTATACACTGCGTGCATACATAATGTATTTTCAAAGTGTACTTGCCTGGAGGTCTCCTGAAGCTGCATTCCGGCAAATTACTGGCCTGCCTGGATTTATCTTGTATTGTTCAGCTATTTCAGCCGTGCCTGTGTGCGTGCTTGTCTGGGGGCCTCGCAAGCATGTGAAGAGGAATGGTTTGTGATGGCCAGTTTCTTGATATTGAGTTATATTTAATAAGCCACTGGCCTGGACTATAAACTACAGTAACATTTGGATCTTCATTGTCCTAGCCCTAACCCTTAGAGCAAACTGACACATCAACTGAGCAAGCTGGCACTTCAACTGAAAATTTAGGTGACTTCAACCCTGCGTTATATTGAACAGAACAGAAAAGTGTAGAAAGTCTATGTAGTTATTTTACTACACTTTCAGAAATTAAAGTGCTCATACTCCGCCATTGACAATAACGGGAAATACAAAATTGATTATAACTTTTCCTCTATCATAGCTGAATGGAAGTAGCCCACTGAGACAGGTTTATGCCTCAGTGACTAAAGTGTGTTTGTACCCATTTTAGAAATATACACAGCAGGGCTTATGCAATTTTCAAATGTGCAGATTGTTGTTATGTTGTGTGCCTTCAAGTTGTTTCTGACTTATGGAAACCTTGAGGTGAACTTATCACAGGGTTTTCTCGGCAAGATTTTGTTCATGGGAGGTCACCTATGCCTTCCTCTGAGGCTGAGAAAATGTGATTTGGCCAAGGTCACCCAGTGGTTTCTCCATGGCTGAGTGGGGAGTCATAGTCCAATGTTCAAACTGCTACAGCATGCTTAGAATTGTACACAGCTGGTTTTGTGCAATTTTCTCGCTTTCATGGAACAACCTATAAGCATAGAGAGAGGCAAATAGCATCCAGTTCTGCATTCATTCTGGGCACTGGGAAATCAAGTAAATTTGTTTTCAAAACATCTTTCAACAGCAAATTTCCCATACATTCTAAACTGACAATTTCTTCCATCATAGTCAAGAGCAGGGAGAGAGAAAAAATGCTATCTTCTTTAGCACCAGTCCATTTTTTTTTAATGATCAACCTGTAATTTTCAATTTTTGTATTCAAGCTGTCTTTCAATAGATCTTCTCCATGGCTTTATTGAATAAATAATGTATGAAATTTAAACCATTTTCACTTTTCCCAGGAGCATTCCTTTTGCTTCTCTCTGCAGACATTTTGAAGTCTAATTTGCTAACATGGTTATGTTGCCATAATTGAAAAGTGCTTGCCTTGACTTCTTTGCTTCTGTTAAGCGTTGCTGTGAACACTCAAGTTTCTTCTTCAAGACAACTCTATTTTTTTTTAACTTGAGTAATTGTGAGTACAGAACAGTTACAGATAAGTAAATCTATGTAACTGTTCTGTATTCATGATCACAACTTAGTCATGATTGTGACACTATTGCCATGATCACAAATCCTCCCCACAACCGACTTTACCAGCTATTGGCTGCTTAGTGAGATGAAAGTCTATCCTGCTGGCTATTGGAATATTGGTAAACGGCATTTTCCTTTGGTTTGAGGGAGGAAGAGATTACTTAGATATCTAGCTACTTACTTACTAAGTAGCTGATACAGATTACTGGCTAACTGTGTAATATAGCAGACATTGGTTTGCATTTAGATTTACTCCTAATTTCTGTATTCATGTCAAAACTTAACAGAGGCCATTTCTGCACTACACTGTTATAATGCTATTATTCCACTTTCAACACCCTATGAAATCCTGGGGTTTTCAGTTTAGGGAGAGGCATTTGGAATTCTCAGTCAGAGAACTCTTTGGCCTCAGTAAACCACAAACCCCAGAATTCCACAGGAGGTTGAAAGTGGAATAATAACACTATAACAGAGTATTGTGGAAATGGCCCTTGCCTCTGCAGAAAACAGGCTTGCTCTGTCTTCCATATTACAAATCGCCTTCAACTAGTTAAACACAGCTATCATATCAATCAGACCATTTCTGTACTACACAGTTATAGTGCTATTATTCCACTTTCAAACACCCTGTGGAATTCTGGGGTTTGTAGTTTACTGAGGCCAAAGAGTTCTCTGGCTGAGAATTCCAAATGCCCCTTCCTAAACTGCAAATCCTGGCATTCCATAGGATATTGAAAGTGGAATAATAGCATTATAACAGCATACTGCGTAAATAGCCAGACACTCAGGCAAACTGTGATTTCTTTGCCATATTGAAGGGGGAAAAGTATATCTATATCATCTCCCATATGACCATAGTGAGGTCATCTCTAGAGTCTCTGATCCATGTCCCCACTCTGCTGGAAGTGCAGAGCATGTCAACACAAGGCACAGCCTTTGCAGAGATGGCACAAACTGAGGAACTCAGTCCCCAAAGAGGGTTCTACTTGCTCTTTCATTGTCGGATGAAGACCATTTTACTGGTATTTCTGTTTTGTTTTTGTTTTTTGTTTGTTTTACTGTTTTTTACTGGTGCTATCCCATTTTCCATTGTGTGGGTTCTAGTAAGTTATTGGTGATCCTGTTATAAACTTTCTTCCCACTTTGGATTGAAATGGAGGAGGATCCTTGTGATGCTAACACAAATGTTTCCTTTCACAGCATTTTTGAGCAATGGCTCAGAAGACACCAACCCCTACGTGAGGTTTACCCTGCAGCCAATGCTCCTATTGGACACAACCGTGAATCATACATGGTCCCTTTCATTCCCCTTTACAGGAATGGGGAATTCTTCATATCATCAAGAGAACTGGGATATGACTATGAATACCTTGCAAATCCAGGTAAAATATTGAATTAGATTCTCTGTGTCCAACCTCTTCAGACAGAAAAGAAGCAGGAAACATGAGGAATGCCCTATTTCTATCCCAGTTTTGACATACCAAACTGTGATGCTCAGATCTTCAGAAGCAGGAGGTGCTTGAGCCCTGCTGTTGTTTAAGTGTGTTAATTTCTCCCCTTATATCATGCATGTAAAAAACTGCTGTGAGAACCTGTGGATTAGTCCGCAGGAGATCAAATCTTAGAAATTCAAATTTTAAATCCAGCCTAAAAAAATCTCCTAGTTCTACTTCTGAAAGCATTTGCTGTCTTGTCTTTTTAATGAATTATGACTAGTGTGACAGACCAGTTTGTTGTTATTCTGGGATGATAGAAAAGAAATAGATGGCATCAACAGTAGCTTCTCTCTCCAACACACAGCAGCTGGTGGGGAGGGGTGTCAATTTTAATAGAATCGTGATATTTTTGAGTTGAAAATTAACTTTGGAGGTCATCTATACAACCTGCATTTAGAGTGGGAATATTTCAACTAAAGCATCCCTGCCAGACGGCCACCCAACTTCAGTACCTCCAATTAACAAAGGCAGTGCGTCCCATACCAATTCTTCTAAGGCTAAAATGAGGAGAACGAAAAGGAGCCATGCCAATTGCCTTGAACTTATTTGAAGAAAAGCAGGATAAAAATATAAATAACGTGTTTCAGTTGGTTGCTTTTGTGCTTCTTCAAGTTGTTCTGACTTATGGCAATCCTAAAACAAGCCTATTAGCAGTGATGTAGACTCGAGTCAATAGACTCGGACTCAAGTCTGACTTAAGTCACTTTAATGACTCAACTTGGTTTTGACTCAGCAAAAATTACACACTAACTTGACTTGACTTGAGACTTGCATATTTTTAGTGACTGACTTGCTGCACTTGGTTCAGTAACATAACACATTCATCGAG